>NJRP01000054.1:330548-353138 GCA_003063835.1 Aphaenogaster floridana
ATATTCCTAACTATAATTATTATACTATGTCATTATAGTTCCAAATATCATACATTTTTCTCTCAGTGTAGAAATTAGATTAAAATTTTCCAATTACATAAATAGATATTATTAGATAAAAGTCCATTTTTAGAATATTTTCCTTTTACGGCGAAAAATATATTGTAGGAGATGGAAAAATTTACGGAGCCGACTGAGTCTCGAACTCGGGATCCCTCGCTTTCCACGCCTAGCACCTAGCATGCTAATCTCCACGGTCGCTAATCTCCACTACCTTCGTAATTATCCCGATCTTCTATCAATAATCGGCCTTATGGCCCTGTTATTCCTACAGCTCGGCCAATCCTGACACCACATTCGTCCCGAATGTGCCATGTCCACCAATGCCGAAGCTAAGTATTCGAATAATCAGCGCACCATGGCATCCCATGCTTACCACTGTACTCGGAAATCCCAATACTCCGAACGCACATTCACAACATAATCATAACCAATCGTGCTATACGGTTGGTGCCACTAAATTATTCTATCCCGCTCCCCCTCGGAGCCACACACGTCAGGCATGGGCACAATCCCACTTCTGAAACTGTAGGAGATGGAAAAATTTACGGAGCCGACTGAGTCTCGAACTCGGGATCCCTCGCTTTCCACGCCTAGCACCTAGCATGCTAATCCACGGCCGCTCCACTACTCTCGTAATTATCCCGATCTCCTGTCAATAATCGGCCTTATGGCCCTGTATTCTTACACAATATTTTACTTTCTGAAATTTTATTTTCGACTAAAAATACTGTCAAATTCTTATTTTAAATATTAAATAGATACGATATTCAGCAGGCGTTATTCCTAAGACAGTTAACGAGTTAGCTAAACGTTTTCTATCAAAATATGAATACGAGACGTTAATAGTATAATTGATATTTTTGTGTCAGAAAGTAGTTAAGAAGAATCTGCCAAGAATGGCATGTTAAAAGTGCAGACGACATTCTCCGCTTGCAATATTCTTGGTTGCGCGATTAAAAAGTGCTACAAAGAAAAGTTTCCGGGCGACGGTTCAGCGTGTTGAAATTTGTAGAGTGCAAGAAGCCTCGCAAGAAGATGAAGAAAGCGAACTCGTGCAGTTTTCGCGAAAATGCAAAAAGTTGTTAGCAGCGAGCGAAAACGTGCGCGAACAGGCGTCACGTTGAACCACACGAAAGGAGCAGCGCTAATTAAAGCAATTAAGTTAAGAATCCATCCGAATAATTAAGGTGCCTATATAAATTCGTCCGAAATATCCTGGTACCACGTGTGCGCTGTAAAACACAGCGTGTGATTTTTCAAGCACATTGTCACATAAGAAAAGAATCTATTACCGATGGATGCGTCGTTTACAAAATTATCTCGAAATTAAAACGTTGCAAAAAGTTAAATGGGAGAAACGAGTGGATAGGTATCGTTGAAAAATGTTACGTCAGCTAATTGTGCCATTCGCTGAAATTTTGATTGCATCAGATCGATTTAGGCGGAAGTCAAATTAAAGGCGATAGGAAATTGTTCACCGAGCGTGCGTGATAAATATGATGATCCATTAATTACCAACTGCGTGAAAAAGAGCGAAAGGACGGTTGATAGTGATTTTTCGATGTGATTGAACTGCGTGGTTTATGAATGCATCGTTGGTATTTCTGCTGTCGATATAAATCGATGATCACTCATCCGCATTGCACCAATTAAAATTTGGTAGCGGTTCCCATTAACACACTGGCCTCGTTTACTGGCCGTTCAATGTCTATTCGAAAGCTATCATATATGTGTGCAGTAATTTCTATCACGCACAATCAGCAGCGATAATGATTGTCTGTCGACGCATTAAATTGAGCATCGAACGATGTGTCCAATTACGATCCATTAACGCAGCAAGATTGCGCGGTCGGATTTTCTATTGGAAAAACGTAACAGCTGCAGTATTTAAAACAACAGTAACCGATACGTACATTTTTCTCTATTCTCCGTTTGTTTAACTATAATTGTCTATGGTTCGCTAGTTTTGGCACACAATGTATAATGAAAATCAATACGTTCGTACAGTATAAACGCTGCGCAATAAAAACTAACTACGAGCAACAGTTATTGCAATATTCAATTCTTACGTGCTTTCGGTATCGTCTGGTACGACGCGTTTTTACTATCTCCTATAAAATACGATTACTCTTTTAACATTGGCGACTATTTAAAGATTTCATAGTACATTACGCTAACTTTTCCGTGGCGTTTTTTAGCACAGGTTTTTAAACGTACAATGTTTGCTTGTATCTTTACGTCCTTAAACTGTACACTGAAAGAAAGGCTTGGTTATAAAAATCCAGGCTTGGTTAATGTTACCAAGCATCTTGGTGAAATAGTTTCAACTAAACGTATAATAAGTATTACATAATTTAGTGTTGGCTCAACTAAACAAAATTTGCTCTTTTATAATTATTACAAATGTTTATAATTATTACAAAATATTTTGTTATTATTATTATAAACGGTAATAATAATCAAATATTTCAAAAGAAAGTATACTAAATGCATCTCACAAGTTTACCAAGAATTTTTTTTTCAGTGTATATACGCGTGCATACATGTGTTCACTATAGCCGACAAATACTCCATCGTAAAATTAACGAGGAAATATTTCGTGATACTGGAACTTGACTACCTATATTGCGTGGTATTGAGTTTATTAGCGCGTCCCGGATACGCAAAAGCAATACTGAATTAGTGTCTAACCTGCAGACGTACGACACGACACGAGAAACTATAAACTTAATTTACGTGACTAAGTTGCATCCGGTGTTGTATACGTTTGTTTCTGTGATCAAAATTATGCGACGAATAAATATATGCGTAAAGTCTAGACACTGTCGCGTTAAAGATATACTTTGCGGTAAGAAAAGTTACGAGTCTATCGTCTGACAGTGAAATATCAAATTATCGAAGAATATTGCTACAACATTAGTGCGATGTCGCTATAACAACACGTCGCTACATAATTTGTGCGACGTGTTGTTTCACAAAAAAACATTAATTATAAATTAGTCTGAAGTTAAACTAAGAAATTATATTTGAATGAAATATGTTAATTTATTAAATATTTCATATTTTGAAAAAAAATTGCTAAAAAACATAAAAATTAGCAAAAGAACATAAAATTTATTTTTATGTTATTTTGTTCAAATCACGGCCTATTAACCTTCACATAGGCCAGTTGTGTCGACTACATCTAATATATTTTCTTGTTAATTATTCACTGGCGAAGAAAAGTTTTATTGCTTGCTTCACATAGAACATAAAATGTTTAAAAATTTATCTTTTTTTATTAATTAAAATACATATACTTGCTTGAAGATTAAATTATTAATATTAAATCATATATATAAATATCTATTATTTACTAAAAAATATGATATTTACCTAAGTTTCGCTCATTTCTATTAGAACAAAGTTTAATTTAGATTTAGTTTTATCTTTTTTAATTCCCTCTCCGACCTTCAGACCTGCCAGTTGCACTCGGCTGCGTTTATCTACCATCAAAACTATGTTAATTACATTCTGTGTGGCTATCCCTTGTGGCTGAAGTAGATAAGAACGGACAAGGTATTAGTCCGTAGGTATAACTCTCATGGATATTTATTTAGGATCCTCTATAACAACCGACAACCCGGTCGGTCTACTGTTGCAAGATCTATCCGTGACAATCGACGATTCTAATCGACGCAATGTGAGTAAACCCATCTCGTGGAATTAACATCTCATTTGATGTTAAATAATCGCAACGAGAAATTGACTCATCTTTAACACGTATAGAGCATACGACGTGTATCTTTCTCATAAAAAAGAAAATTATAGGTATTATCTTATATCATAAATATAAGATTTTATTTATTTGCATCGTGAAGTTTCGTGTATATTACAGCGTGTCGTAATAAATTTATTACTGTCCATTGGGAAATTGCATTTCCACAGTTTTTAACAATTGAATTTACACATATTGCGTTGTTGATATCAACCGTTTTTAACTCGTGCACAGTTTCACTGAAAGGATGCGATTTAACTTCGTAATAAATTTAGTGGAAATTGCTAAATAGGGATGCTTCCCAGCTGGATCTTTGGGTGGAAGTATCTTCGAGATAGCATGCGCGGTTGAGTGGAAAACACGTTGCAGGTTTTCACACACAGATACACATACACATTTCATCCTGCTATACCATCTCTATTCATCGTCTTTTTGCTTGCTGGAATTAAACGTCCGCTTGAATTTCCGTTTGTCGCAGATGCGGCGAACCATGGTTGCGTTTTTCTATGTCCCTACATATAATCGAAATACTAACTCGAGACACCTAATACTTTGTGCACGATTAAAATAGTGAGGGTAATGTTTCAATATTGCCGTTATAAAAAAAATTTATCGGCACTTCATCCTGACGCTTCAGAAAATCAATATCGCACACAAAAGCAGTCTTATAAACATTCGCTGGATAGAAACGTTTGAATGAAAAGAACTTACCTAGAGAAACGTGAATATCGTACAGTTTGAACGTGGAACGCGAGAAAGAGGTTCGACGGAATTTTAAACAGGGCATTAGGAAAAATAAGGTAGGGAGGATATCGGGAGTAAGCGCGGAATAAGTTAAAAGACAAAATAAGAGGAGGCATCGTGCGGAACGAACAGCCTCAGCCTCGTCCTCTAAGGACCTTCGTTTCGAGCACGTACTTCTTCCGCTTCCAGTACATTGTCCCCCGCTGTAGCAAATGCCTTCCTTATGGTGAATTTACTTCGGCGAGCTCCGCCGCGTTCTTCACGCAAGACGTAATAAATGGGCAGAGCGATAAATCGAGTGGGAGTTATTTCGCTTGATAAGGCAAATCTGCCACGTTAACGCGCCCTCTCGAGTTAACGCTTCATCTCTTTTTCGTAATCTCTTCTTTCTCGGGTTGTTCTGTATAATCGCTCGCGAGTCAAGTCGTAAATATGTCTTAGGTGCGCGTTCTTTGATCGTGCGTTGTCGGGGAGAGATACTGATTCCAGACGCGTGTTTCTTGACTGCGTTTTACTTTAAGACGTTGATTAAAGACGAGAGGGGTAACGTGCTGTAGACAGACGTGGCATGCAAAAATATTAGATTGCCCGTCTTTTGACGTGGAAAGATTTCAAAAGTTAAAAATTTAATATACTCGTCGTGTGTACATTTTATGATACTTTTTTTTAGTAAAAAAGGATATTATAATTAATATCTTTGTTTTTAATAAAGCAAATTTTTTAGGAAGAGAAAATTATGGAGCACACGATTTCTCTCACGTCGTATCTTTTTCAACTCTTCAGATAGTACTAAAAAAAAGTTCTATTCCTTTATTCTATCATAATTATTACAGTTCTTATAGCAGAAATATCGTATGTGAAATATATATGTTTTGTAAAATATAATTATAAAGTAGCAATTAGTTTGAAGTCAGTTTTTATTTCAATGCATTTCAATGCAGCGTTATCTTGACTAAATCGAGATAAATATGATGTTCCTTTTCCAGTTTCCTGCAAGCATGTTTCGATAAGGAAAGATTTGCGTAGAGTGAACTTAGTAATTCTTTGAAGAAGTTATTCATCGAGAGAAGAAAAGGGAACGGCACCAAAAGGTTGTTTTCACTTTTAGATCAACCGATATCGTATTTGCGGTGTGTATTATCGTAATGATGACTTTTTTTATCATGGTTGAGAAAGCGAGAGATATATTCTGCTTGAATTATTAAAAATAATGAGCACGAATTGTCACGAAAGCATAAATACGTTTCCAAAGACTGTACTGAACAGAAAAGGGAAGGAACTAGAAAATATCTCTAACGAATAAATACGCGTGCATTCTGCATTTTATCTCCATTTTATCGTCTCTTTATAATGAAAGGAAAAGAAACGTAACATAGTGACACAGAAATCTCTATAATTATAAATATGTTTTATAAATATGTCTAAAGAGAAGAGTCAAGGAATGATATAAGACTTCTTTCTATTATGCAATCTTCGATTAACTTTTTGCCTTCTTTACAATATCTTGTTATAATATTATTTATACATATAGTTGCTACGTTAAAATTTTGGAGTTATATTATATTTCGTTGTTGACATAAGTTTTACAATAATAAAACGTTTTACAAAGAAATTCTATCAATTACGTATATTTCTTCGTAGCTTAAATTATTGTAGCGTATGCAGTCTTGTGTGTGAGAATTAACTGAATGCTTATTTGAAGTAATAACAAAATTATCATTTATCTCGACTTATTCGTCACACGGTTATTCTCGAAATAATTATATTGATTTTATAGAAACATTAAACGATGTTTCATTTCACGCGAGTTATATATTTTGTTTAATTATAGACTGAACTCATTTTTGATATAATGAAATTGATCCAGAGGCATTAGAAACGGTCGGTATTGATGAACGTGACCAAATAAGTCTAGCACTTTGGGAAGGTGCGCCATTTGAAGATATCCGTTCACATTATTATTTTACTAGATAAATTCATGAGAGAGACAAATTTAAACACGAATTTTGTACAATTCCTAGAATTGGTTGTAAACGAATCTTTATTGATTCGCCTCTATACACCTTTGTATTGGAACAACCTCGAGAAGTCTTATCGACTTACCGATCTCAAGCAGTCACATTCAAGTCTCAAATAACAGTGTCGTCGTAATTGTTAATGAAAGTTGAGACAAGTCGACAAGACGATAGCGTCAAATTTGTTTCACCGATTAATCTTGAGATGTCTGGATAGCAGTGTGCTTTTGGGAAATGGATAAAGTGCATTTAAATTTAAATATGCGTCGCAGTACTTCTTGTCAATGAATTATATAGCGACAGTCTTCGATCTTGATAATCCTTTCCTCCTCCACTACTATTCGAAAGGTACTCTTAAACTGTACGTACATGACGAGAAGCTATAAAACGCAAATTACGATAAAATGAACGTATTCGAGAGAAGCATGATTAAAGTATGTTGTAATAAATTAAAAAAGTTAAAGAGTTGTTAATGAAATTTGATCCTCTGAAGTCTTCTCCTTATATAGCTGCGAATTACATATGATTCCAATAAATTCAATCTCGATTGCATTGTAATAAAACATCTTCATTTTTGCCTAGCAAATTTCGCAATTTTATTTGACAACAGTTATTTGCTGTAAATTGTAAGAACATAGCGTTAGTTTTTGGCTTCTAAATAATTAAATAATAGTGTTCAATTACTATTATTAGAGACCCTCAAGTAAGAGTCTGGCCACCGTGACAATGGCGGCTGCGCTAAAGAACAATGCACTCTATATAGAGTTTCTATATTAGAGACACTAGATAATATGTTCTGTATGACAAATATAAAATAATAGCTGCTTTCCTTTTACACGAAAACTCAGATAAATCTCACTTGTGATGGTAATCACTCAGTTAAATGCACGTTCCTTTTGACGCCGGCAACTGAAATTTAACTGAGTTTTTACCAACAATATGCATAAGCTGGAGACCTTGTGCTTTAGTGAGTGAGTGAAACTCACATTAAAAATAACGTCTTAAATGTGTCAACAAAATAATCAGGTAAGTACGAAATGACAAAAAATAATTATAAATAAATTGATAAATATTGTAAATAATTTTCTCATTTTTTAATATTTTCTCACTTGCACGTTCCTTTTACTCACTGAGAAATGACGTTATTATCTGAGTATGAAATATTCATATAACTGAGTTGCTCAGTCTCACTTTTTAATGTAAAAGGAAAGCAGCTATTGTGTCTAGCGAGAATCAGCTATAATTGATTGAATAAATAATTGATTGAAAGAAAGGTAAGAGTTAATTTTATTTATTCAGGAAAAACTCTGAAAGAGAGCTCCCTCCTCTTCGATTTGGCTGAAACTTCGATTGTGTATTTTAGTACGTAAAACACAAATCTAAAAGTTAAAATTGTTGCTTTCTAGTAGGAAATAAATTACAAATTGTTAAAAAATGATACTAGTGAGGTTAAGAAATCTGAAATCTGAAATGATTTATATCTAATTTATAATTCGCGCTAAAACTTTTAAGAGTTTGGATTGGTTCCGCCATTTTACGTCAACACCAGTTAGCACACAATCGAGTTTGGCCAGACTCTTACTTGAGGGTCTCTAACTATTATTATTCGGCCATATAAATTGACACAATCGCAAAATTGGTCATAACCTGCATCGTATTTTATATTAAACTACTCTTTGTATGTATCTCTGTGACACTAAAATCACGTTTAAATCACGATATAAAGAATTTTATGTATGCGCTTCGGACTACATCCATTTTGAGACCAATCCACGAAATTTCGATGCATTCACATTGTAGGAGCTACGTGAGTAGCATTTTTCAGAAATGCAATATTGAAGTATTTTATTCGATTATATCAAGCGAGAATACGTAAGCTGATTGGGAGAGAAATGCAACGAAATTGACTGAAGTCCAGTTTGCGACGTTCCAAGAATACGGCACTCTTACTTTTTTTTTTACAAATAGATAGGTAGATACTGAAACTTTTCATTTTTTTTTAAACACAGATAACACTGTTCCATTGCTTAACGTGTATATTTTAATCTAAAACAGGATATTCTTTCAATACGATATAGGTATAAATTTTATATCGGACGATATAAAAATAAGCAGTACAGATATATCAGACATATGCACGATAAAAGAAACACCATGCAATAAAATCAGAGTTGCAGAACGGCCAAATAAATCACGTGTCGACTTTCACGTGAAAGATGTATTATACCGACTTCGTTGGGGCTTCGGAGAAATCCTAAATACGTTTACAAAGTGCATCGCGTGTTACATAGTACGTTTCGTATTATGCGCCCGTTGTGTTGCCGCGCGTCAGTTATTCCTGGAATTCGTTAATTCCGGCTCTTCCATGGAAAATACAAATGAACTTTCAACGAAGTGGCATCTCGTCAAAGTTTATTGCATTTGTAATACTCACAGAAACAGCGCTGTCGATAACCCCGTTGGGTTATCTACAAATACGTTTTCTAAATTAGTTATAGTATCAGATTTTATTTTCGAGAATACTTCCTTATTAATCAACTATTATAAAAATAGTTTTACATTTAAAAAGTCCTTAGAAATATGATTAAAACGATTATTTTTTTACAAACTTTGCGACAAAATTTAGTGTACAGAAAGAACGGTTTTGCTGAAGTATCTAGAAATTTAACCAGATACAAATCTGAAAATAATTTTGTTGGAGCATCAAAATAATTATGTAGGACGCTCAAGCATAATGATATTGCTCTAAAAAATTTGACATTCAACCAGCTGAATTAAGTGTCCTACATAATTATTTTTATATATGGTCCAATAAAATTATTTTCAGATCTGGCTAAATTTTTATACCTTGACAAAACCATTCTTCCGTGTGTGACATATAATAAAATATAAATACACATATCATTTTAATATTTATATGTACAACAAAAAAGTTAATTTAATTTGACCTGACTGGCCAGATGTATTATACAAAGAAAGGCACTACGTTTCGACCATGGGATTTGCTCCTTTTTAAGTGCGTTACAGTGGATTATATAAGTACATAAGTTTATGACATTCACCCAAAAAAGTCATAGATACTTATGTGTCAAAAATATAAAACGAAATACTTATGAGTTTACATGTCACATAGACCAACTAACGTCTATTCACATCGAGATATATTATAATACTAATATTTATATATACTGCAAATATCTGGCTATTAGAGATAGATTTGCCCTTTTATCGGAGTTTAATAAATATATCGCTTTTCCACTTACACAATGCAGAAAAATAAGAGAAAAATAAATCAACCACATCGATTATATCTGATGTCAATTATCCGAAAGAACCAGATACTTAATCGATTCAAATTAATTAACTGTCTTGTCATTTTGTTCTTTTACTATCTGATCCGCTCGAGTGATCTATTGTTGAAGTTTCACAGTACAATGAAATGATCAAGAAAGATATTAGCGATATAATGATCACTCATCCAGTGTCGATTTGACATGATTCGATAAAATATAGTGAAACTCAGATTATCCGCGACAATATCAAGTTTGAAACTTTATTTCTTGCGGTTTACTTTAGTCGTCGAGGTAAAGAACTTCACGCATGCGTACAGTAAGAAAATTTAGTTTGTATTATTATTTAAATTACAATCTAATTTGTAATGAATAAAAGACTATAAGCACGTCTTGCGTAATTATTCGATGGAATTCTTGATTCGCTTATTTGATACCATTACTTTCCGAAGCGCATGGAAAGCGTCTTTTTTTAAATGCCTATCAAATGCCTGAGAGATGCTTGCTTCGATTTTCCAGTGATATCAGTTAATGAGAACCATCGAAAGAATGCGGACCGTCGCAAAGGCGATCATAACGATCTCGTCTGCTCCGTCATTTCTCCATGACAGCATTCGAAGAAACCTGTTTCGTCTCGCGAGAGCGCAAGCGGCACCGTTGCGCTTTGATTACACTTTTTGCGGCGCCTACGTATTCAATTATAGGTTATCGACTGGCAAGTTGATTTCAACCTTTTGCAAGTTAACTACAAGACGACCTGAGGCGACACGAATTCGCAACATCGATGGCGCAACACGGATAAATGGGCTTGATGGCTATTTGACCAGAACAATCGCGACGCGCTAGGCGAAATAACGTAATTTCTTTTGAAGGATAATTATTTTTTTATTTATAAAAGATTAAAATAAATCAGAAATTATCAAATCTCTGTGTTCTTTTGCATGCGAGACAATTAACTTTTTTACTATCTAGAGGAGCAATGATTTTATCTTAAAGAACACACTCAATTTTTACATACACATTTTTTCTATTTCAATTTCATGCAGATAATTTTTATTTTATTGTTCTTATTGAAACGTATATATGAGAATAATACATGAGGCAACAATAGAAATTATTAATTTGAAATTATGATGAAAAAGTCGTTCTGCTCTCATTTTTTTATCTCTTAAAAAAAGATAGTTACGTCGCTGTACCTATCTCAAGATTACTCCGTTTCACGCTTCACGCTTGTTTCTTGATATAATAGGCGCATTACCTCCCGTGATCGGCTTTTCCTCGAACGCTAATCAGAAGGCCGCATTATAACAATATATCGTATTGTACTACATCTACCTTCAAGAACATAGCGTATCAGAAAACAGATTTATCTGAAGAGCGAATATAATTGATATACGTTCTTGAATAGAGCGTAACTTCTTGGAAATGAAGCCCAAGAGGAAGAACGAAATCAGATGTTATAGTATGTTTCACACGCGACAGCGAACTTACCCAAAAAAGATATGATTGAAATATAGTAGACAGCAACTTTTCCTCTGTGTCCCTTGGGCTACATTTTCTTGATCTAAAGTAATATTTTATGACTCTCCAACCTATGTAAATATACATATATATATGAGATAATCGTGTGACGTGTAATCGCATGTCAGCTGACGTGAAATGTTACTTTCGCTTCCACGAATTCATATCTCCGTGGTAACGTGGCGTGTAACGCGAAACTTGTACACGAAACTTAGACGCAAAATTTCGCACTTATATCCGCGATCGAGAGAAGTTCTCTTCTTAGCACGTAACATCCACGTTAGTCCAAAAAAAAAATTGGCACCGCCAATGCGACAGAAAACATTCTTACATACGTACTTCACTTCATTGACAGAAATAATCAGGTGCAACATGGTAAAGTCCGAACGAGCGCAGCAGAAAGAAGTCCTGGCTACACCGGTTTCTTCCTTTTAGTTTCAAACTGCCCGATAGGACATCAGCAGTACATTGAAAGAAAGGCTTGGTTATAAAAAACCAGGCTTGGTTAATGTTACCACGCACTTTAGTGAAATAGTTTTAACTAAACGTATAATAAGTATTACATAATTTAGTTAAGCTCAACTAAACAAAATTTGCTCTTTTATAATTATTACAAATGTTTATAATTATTATACAAAATGTTTTGTTATTATTATTATAATCGGTAATAATAATCAAATACTTCAAAAGAAAGTATACTAAATGCATCTCACAAGTTTACTAAGAACTTTTTTTTCAGTGTACGCGTTACGTCGAGCAGCTTCCGTCTCCTGTAATTCGCATCTCTCATTACGATGCTCGTCCCGTCTTGTAATACGAGGTCTCCTGACTGTGAATCGAGCGTCCGCTAGGTAGGTAGATAGGTAACGTCATCTACGACCGCGGGACCCGGTCCGTAATCCCGGAATGAAACTTGCTGCAGTTGCCTTGGCACCGTGGGTTATCGTGACGCGATGCCTCGAAGCGGAAGAGATACACGACGAGACGCAGCGAGACCCTGAAACCTTGAGAGGAATGTCCGATTAAATGACGTCTGGATATTCGTGCGGCGCGCTCGCCCTACGGGTGGGCGGCGCGAAGCGTTTCGCCAAAGCGATTACGCGGCGGCAGGGTTTAACTTTCGGCCGAGTTACTCGATATAAAGTTGGCCTCGGGTTCGCGCTCGCTTCCGCTGCTAATTTTCGAGGGAATAGTTCTCTTAGCCCGCCGATATCGACGCATCCGATATTATTGTTGCGAGAAAATTGCGGTAATGATACATACCGATAACTCTCGGCATAATGAAACGCGACAGAAAAAATTGATCATTAATCTCCACCGAATAATGAACTTTCAAACTGCTCACTTTCAGTATGTTACATATAGATTCAGCTAAAAATTCATGGTGCAACGCTGCTGAATATTGTGTCATTGAAAAAAAATGTTGAGAGATATTAGTATAATAAAACATGTCGGCGCGCTTTAATAATTCCTTAACTATTCGATTTATTAAATATAAAAGCATAATGAAAGCCTTTTGTTTTTTAATACTTATATCTTTTTTATATTGCTGCTTTTTTCATTTTTGAAAGTTGATAAAAATTGCATCGACTCATTACGATTAACGAACTAATTAATAAAATGCGAAAAAGCAGCGGCACCGTTGTCGACATCGATCGTGGTGGAGCGAGTCAATGACTTTTCGCGAAGCGTTAATTCAAACTCGATGCAGTTTAGTTATTCTCTGCTTGTGTTACGTGCGGTAACCGATATTTCGAGTAAACGAGTGTGAACTGATCGTACGCGATCGCATAACTGAAAATTGTTACATTTTCAACGCCGATATAGGCGAGCGTCCATTGTGAACGCATCACACCGCTCGTTTCAGTCAAGCCGATGAGTTATTAAATGTCCAGGTGTTATTTCGCTAATTACGTGGCATAATCACGTGACAAACGTCACGCTAAATGAAATTTCCCGGGTGTGTAATAACAGATCCCGCGTCGCACAATCACGCGCTCGCGAATTTACATGTTTCCGCAGCCGGTAGTTTCCAAACACGCTTCTCAATTGGAGAGGTAAATGGACGATATCGATATGTAACACCGTGTAACATATCTTATTGACATTAAGATTAAACGGATTGTCTCACTACCATGTTTTAGTACGACTATTCTATCTGGAACGTCTCTAGAACTCTATTAGAACGTCCGATTAATAAGAGATATTAATTATACGAGATAAAACGGCGAATATATTGCTTGTCGTATTACAACTCAGCTTCTAGAAATATTATAGAGTTCAATATTACATATTAGAAACGATTGTGGTTTGCGAATGTCTCACCTCTTTCAACCAGTTCACTGGTAATGACTTATACATATGAGCGAAAAAAAGTGCCACAACTAGTAATGACTCATATATGAGCACCATGAAGAGCTCTGCTAATTTTTAACGAATTTGCATTAAACTGGATAAATTCTTATAGATAAGCTTCGATGTGTAATACGAAATTATTCGCTCTCGCCAATTTTGGCACAAAACGTTGATTTCGGATCCACCAGTTAACTGGTTAAGAATGTTATACTTTCACTCATTTGCTCTTTCGATTAGTTGCCAATCGAGATGTCACGCGTCGTTTTGTTCTATTTCGTATAGCGTCTACGATGGGTCAATTTGAGTCGCGCCGCGTCTCGACTGCACCAATAAGACCATGAAGAATCGCGCGTTCCAGAAACGAAGGAAGGATAATCCGTTTGAAATTAACCTTAAATCATCCTCTCTCTCCTAATCCGGGCCGGAGAGGAGGCTCGTGAAATGGTCGATCGAATCCAATCGTGAGATCGTAATATCTCCGCCAGATATCTATCGAGGAAGCGACTAGTCATGGGGTCGACCAGGGTCCACCTTTTTCCTTGTTCGCCCGGACGGCCGAAGGTCGCCGGATCGATTTGCCTCTCCTTTGAAATGGCCAAATGGTTGGAATCAGCCGGAACCGAGGCACCCCGTTCCGTCGAGGTAATGGATGTTTACCCGTCATGTGACAATGTCCGCCATCGCATTGTGCTGGGCTGCCGGAAGTGACGGCCACCGTTGCTTCTCGAGAAGCCGTGGAAAACTGTTTTCCTGATAAAAAAAGCAGAGTTACATGTTCCGCGAGATCCTGGCTACCGGACGGGAGAGCCTCGTGTAATTACCAGCCGACGAACTGTAACTGATTGCGCTAAAACAATTAAGGAACGTGACTCAGTTGGCTGAAATCTCCTGCAGGAGCGCGTTAGACGTACGTACGGCGAAGAGAAACACCTTATCCGTCGGAGATCTTATCCCATTATGCTCGGCTGAGTCCCAGGTCCTCATCCATCCTCTCGCTCTGCTCCAGAGACGATTTGAGAGGATCGTAGGATCTAGTAGAAACTCATTCTCGGTATCGACCGCTACTCTTTCAAAATTCTACGCTCGTTGATGAAGTCATTAAAATGTATCAGCAATTTCCTGGCTCTTTGTACTATATTGATATATTGTAGATGCACATATTGAAGAGAAAGGAGTATCGGAGGGAAAGGAGATGTTTCGAAGGAGCTGCCGATAAAAAGATTATCAAGAGCATCTTCGCTTCGATTTCTTAATGCTTATGCATTATGTTGTATGTGTTCATCATCGTGTTTATCATCTAACGTACAAACAGTAATATAACAAAATTGATTCGATGCAACGCAAATTAAAGCAGAGGCACGGTTAAAGCCGGATATTACGCGATTATAAATTTCGGCCGCGTCAATATTCATTTTAGTGGATAACGATAGCGTAAGATCTATTTTATAGCGACCGATAAATCCTTTATATTGATCAATATGGCGCCATCGGTCTCGCATTAAATAACAATATTTACGATCAAACGTACCGCGGCAATAAAGATTAAACAATCGAAATGGGCAGACCGGAGGAAGCCTTTATCTCTCATCCAAAATTTCGAAAGCCAAATTGCGAGGCGCCCGCGGCCCCGCTATTAATGCGCATACATATATAATCTATAAATCGCATGTGTTTAATGAATTTTTCGTTAATATCGGCAATTCAATCTGCAAATAGAGCCGGGCCCGTTTTGTCATGCAGCGCAATTCAAATTTATAACTCGCCCGGTGCTTTGACGTATCGTACCGCATTGGTTGTTTGCACGCGTTGGCGGATGCGTGTATACGAATATATGTACGCGTCCGACTACGTGGGCATTCGGTATCGTATCCATTACATCGTGGTGGTTGCCGTCATGGAAAATATTGACGACTTTTATCGTGAGCGTCTGTGGCGAGAGGAACAGAGGGGGATGTGTCTACGTCCCTCACTAATTGGGAAAAGTAAAAAAGATCGATTGCAGGTAAATAGCGACAGTAGGATATTAATTATTCGTGTCGATCAATTTTGAAACATCCTTTTCTTTTTAATATTTATGATAGTCTCGCTTTATCTCACATTTTTTAATACATCGAGCAGAGTTGTAATTTCTCTCTCTCTCTACTATTAGATTTTTATTAATGTATTATATATTTTTTAGATATTTATGCTATCTTTATTAAGACTAAATTATTGATATACAATTATGTGATAGGATATTTTTAAACAGTTTTTATATATTTTCTGTAAAATTTAAAGTAATTATGAAACATTTTTATTACGTAATGTTTTTACGTAATGACGCAACAAATTTTTTATCGTTGAAAAGATTTTATTCTTGCATTATGCGCTATACATTATCATGGTGTAATCCTCGCACAGGATTATTGTTGTATTAATCGCAAGTTATGAGATGCAAGCAATTTTCGTGCTTGGAGGATAATCTTGCCAACTTAGGCAATTACACACAAAGGGTAAAATTAACCGCGTGTCATCCTCGCCTTAATTAAATTACTTCCCTAAGATTAATTGCTTTCTCTACAGCTCCTACACTACTTAATACATCATTTAAGCTAATTCGAGTATCCTAAATGATGTTCATCGTAAAATAAAGATCACTTAGGTAAAATAGACAAAAATAATATATTAAATTTCTTTCGGTATAAACAATAGGTAATAATATCTTTAAAAGATATATATATTTGTATATAATTATACGTATATATAATTAATAACCAAAGGAATATGATAAAACATAAATTAATTGAAATTCGTATAAACCAATCCTGTTGAAAATTTTCTGAGATTTTCTTTTAGTAATTAAGCGCTAATTGCACGTTTAAAATCGATGATTATTCAACCTTGAAAAATCGAGGAAAAATTAAAAGAAAGAAAAATTTTATTATCTCTGGAATATATGATCGCCTAAATTATTTTATTTTCTGATTGAATAATTAAGATATTGGCAAATATCGTTTATATGGTAACGGAATTCCGTTACGAGGGATTATTCAATATACCATCAGCGATCGCATCGTGTTTTGTTCTGATGCTCATCGCATTCGCCATTTTTTTTATGTAAAAAAAACACTCCTGTTCTTCGCCACATCGGCAAAATTTCCAACCGAATCCATGAGCGGTGTATGTCGCACTTTTGTTTAACATCGGCCCATCGATGATAATTTATTATTACAGAATATACCGTTATTGCGCGTAATCTGCGTCACGTTTTACAATTTGCCAGTTCTCTCTCTCTCTCTCTCTCTCTCTCTCTCTCTCTCTCTCTCTCTCTTTCTCGCGCCATTCGCGAAGCCCGTTTCGTTGCAACCTTCCAATGCCCGTCGACGTAACATGGCGCCCGCGTATAAGCGCGAACCCTTTAATTACGCTTTTATCTGATGCATGGCGTAATGATGTTGCAAGCGCGCGGGATCGCGATGTATAATGCGACTGATGCACGACCGTGCACGGAAACCGAGTATGACACGCGCGTGGATGTGCAGCACTGCAGCACGAGCCTCAGGTCATATGAAGAACCGCACGAATGCGCCGAAATTAAGGGTTCACGAAATCCGGAAGCGACGACGAAATGGACCTTTTCATCGATGTGTACCAAACGTGTACTTTGGCGTAATGGGCAACGCGGGCTCTGAGCGTTTATCGGACCCCTATCTCGCGTCAGGATTAAGCCAGAAATCGGCCATGTCTATCGACTGAGTAAAGAAAGATTACGTTACAGATACCGTGTTTAATGTACGGATATAGTGTCCGACTATAGTGACTGACGGGGATATTTCTGTTTTGCAATTCTGGTGTGTGTATATATATCATTGTCTCCGACTAGAGTTTTACCGTTTGTTTAAAGATGTAGAAAATTACACCGTATATACACGCGTTGCAACATTTATGAAACTAACGTTGCTTCGGGCGTTGCAGAAATCTATATTAGCATGTTATAGTTATAAAAGACATTTTCTTCCTGAAAATTTCATGTCCCGGGAAAAATTTGTCATAAATTTTCATTAAAAATCATGAATTAAATTTTATGAAAAAATTTTCATTTATTATTTTTAAATTCTTTTTATTATTATTTTTCTTATATATACGAATAGAGATAATACAAGAGAAGGAAAACATGTATGAACATATTTCATATATAATTATATATGTTCATATATGTTTATATATGCACTGAAAGAAAAATCCGTGTTTTTTCCGATCAAAAGGTAACACACGGATATTACCGATCTCTTTAATCGGATATTACCGATCTCTTTAATCGGATGAAAGCCGAAATGACTGATTAAAGATATCCGACCAAAAAGTTGCGATTAGATCAAAGATATCCGGCCAAAAATTTGATCGGTAAAACTGCTGTCCCGATTAAAGAGATCGGTAATATCCGTGTGTTACCTTTTGATCGGAAAAAACACGGATTTTTCTCTCAATGTGAAAATTTTTTCCCGGGGTATTTACATTAAACAGTTATAGAATGTCTTATTATCTTGGTTGATATATTGATATTATGTCAACTAATCTCGGACCATGCTATTTATTGCCTTTTCAATCTATAATAAGATTGCTAATTAAGTTAGTGGAGTGATAAAAGCTGAATTGTTAATATACCTCCACGTCACGGATAATCGATATTTCATATAATTCAGTATTAATAATACGCAATCTCTTGTAATTAATTAAATAAAATTGCACTTTAATTACATGATGGATCAACGTCATTTTCCAAATCGAATTTGATAAAAATTGTCTTATATATATATAAACGTTTTTATCTTATATAATATATTAAAAAAATAGAAGATATAATCTTTTCATAATATGTAATGACAATCGTTTTTTTCTTGTTTCGAGTTTCTTTCTTCGTTACTTCTTTTATCATATTTCTATCTTTGTGTTAAGCTCTGTAGCAAGTGTAATTTATGTGTCACAATATCGCACGCCCCGTATCATGATGAAGCGAAAGTTGTTGAGCTACCATCTTTTATTTTAGTGAATTTAGCTTCATCGTTGTAAAAAAACTTATTTAGACATTTACAAATATTTCATTTATCATTGTTTCGCGTGTTATTCTTAAATATTTTTCTTTATAACTTCAAGTCAACGATATAAAATAATGCATGACACATTTGCATATTTGAAACAGAATAAAAATTTGTGCGACAAAATATGTTTACGACATAATTGTTTTTAAAGAATAGCACTGGGATTTTATTTACTATTTCGAACAGTATTGAATATTAAATCATACATGCCGTAAACATATTTAATATATGAATACATTTTTAAAAAATTAGCGATATAAATAATATTGTTTCAACTCGCCACTTTTCTGACGAAAACGCCCAATAAAAACGTTTAAAAATACTCCTTTCACTTAATTTTCATCGTTTTATCATCGCGGCGTAATACTATTGGCCCACAAGAAATAACTGTGCGTAAGTATTGATCGACCATGATCGTTACACACACTGTTAAAGTTCGAAGAACCAATAATAGCTGTTCGCCATTGGGTGGGTAATCACTACTTGAAACACTTTTGTTTTTCATTTGCCTGTTTCTTATCGCAGTTGCTTTCTTGTCCTTCCTTCTTGAAAAAGCGCGCAATACTATTTATCTTAATTACTTATTTTAGATAAGTACAAAAGAAATTTCCTTTCCAATTTATATCTAACATTTGTTTTTATAAGAAGAATGTTTCTTTCTGAACAAATTACTTTATTATTGCTAAGGATTTATTTCAGACCTTATATTAATTCTTATTAAAGTTGCACTAACAATAAATTAAATAACACAAATTGTTTGCAAGAACAATTAAAATTTTTAAGCTTTTCTTCAGTTCAAGTTTCCATTATTCGCATGATTTTTCAATTATACACGCGTACACAAAACCCGTAGAAAATATTCGCATATAGCGAACATGTATTGTCAATAGTAACGGCTTTGTTTATCGGATAAACCGCCTCATATGAAACTAATTTTTTCACGGGCTCTGCAAATCCTGCGGTTCAGAGGGAAGCATCTTTCCCGCTTACGTTTCTCTTGATCCCTGTTTTCTCAGTGTGGTAACGAGGACAAGTCGTTCCTCGTTAAGGAGAAAGCCTTGGGAGTGGAAGGGTCTTGAAGCAACCAGTGAAGTCGGTAGCCACAGAATCCTTGGCGAAAGGTTGCCTTTATTTCACCCTTTCCGTACTTTGTTTCCGACTCTTGCTATTTCCCGCTTTTCTTTCATTTTCTATTATATCAATCCACCGGTGCTTGTTTTTCCACTATAGTATATGATGATTTCTTCGTTTTGTAACACAGTATCAAACATATTTCGAAATTGAAAGCTGATCGGAAAGTAAAAATAATACCGAGATAGAAGTTTACAGTTAAATGTAAAAATAAAATTCGTTCTCGGAGTTACCGTATACTCGTATACTCGTATCAACCGATATTTATCAAGAGCGAACAATAGTTTTCGCGAATTTGCATTTCCGAGAAAAACAGGTAACCCGTCGCACGGTTAACCCAACGGTACGCCCAACGCATATGAAGTATGCGCTTGACAGTTCCGCCTTTCTTTCTCGTAAAAATGCGGGAACCGTAATGAAGAGGGGAGATCGAAGGTGAGACTGCGTGATTTTCGTTCATCGAACAACGCGTTATCTGCATAATGCGTGGTTTGTCCACGGGTTCTCATGGGGCGGCGCAGTGTAACGAAGATGCAGATCGTTTCGTGCGAAAGAACGTGATATTCGTAGCACGCCTTGTCCTCCATTATCGTTGCCCGAACACGTTTTTCATGGGGCCATCGCGGCATCTCTCGCCTTTCACACCTTTCTGGCATGTCCCTCGCCGCAGGTTACCCAAACAAATGCAAAAAAGAATGGACGCTAAAATATTTCAGATGAATCGCGCGATTACAATCGCGTGTATGCGAAAACCAATAAAAATGACGCTGTGGAATTTTATCCTGATATCGCTTCGTGAATTACATTGCACGGTGGACCGTGTGCAGTTTTAACGTTGCATTTAATTATGCAATAGTTGGCCTGAAGTTGTAACGGCAGTTTCCGAGAGTTACGGCAATATAAGTGATAAAGCAGCAATGAATTTTGACGTACGAGGTTTTTCGGCAAAAACAGAAATTCTCATACGAACATTTGGCGGGTAGAGTCGGAAGTGATATCTCAGGGAAACGTAAGTGTGAAACGTGGCGTAGGTTGATGTTAAACTTGATTTCGGCTTCACGAAAGTTCGCCCGAGTTTGCTACTTCTCCAGAAGTAATTCATAACTTTTACCACGGCCCAGTTCAATAACGTCTGTTCCGCTGGCGCGCGGTTCATACTGATAATTCATTTTAAAATAGTTCATAACTAAAAACCAAAGGGATACAGCGTCCGAGAACATTCGACGCTAAATCAGGAAACTTCCGGACGCAAAAGACGGGAATCTCGTAAAATTACATTAGGGCAGTCATTTTCCTCCTCTGATTGCGGCCGGGGGGTTCTGGAAATTGCACGGAGTAATGGATATTCAGGAACGTTCCCGCCTCGACATACCTGGTCCCCAGAAAGTTAAGAAAAACTTGGTTTCTGCCCATAATTCCCGGGAATCCGCATCGATTCGCCGTTTCTCTCGTCTATTTTTTATCCGATGATCGTTCCGGAATAAAGGGAGAAAAAGCAGCGCAAGATACACGCGATAGATGCCCAACAAACGGATCTGAAAGGACGAGATAGAATTTTCCGGTCTCTTCGACGAAAGACGGTAGTTCGATGGATCGTAATAACTATCTTCGCCCACCGTGGAACGCCGTCCACTTCGCGTAAACACCGGCATAAATTCCGGAATGGCTCTTCCTCGTTCTCTACGCCATTCGCGTTACATTCCGGCCATCTCGCACCGCCGTTAACTGTTACGGGACCATCGAGTGTTTCTCACCCTCTACTTAGCCAACCCGCTCGTTTCTTTCGGGCGAAACAAACGAACGGGCGGTTTTCCATTTCCCCGATCGATTTTGCCGATAATGGCGACAATAGTGGAAATAGTGAGAGCCATTAGTCCGGTGATTAATGACGCGCTTATGATCGAACAGGAACGCCCCGCTTTCGCCTCTCTCGACGCTCGCCTCCTGTACTCTACTAGAGAGATTTTAGGAATCTGGGTTCTTTCACAATACTGGAAAGAGAACATTATTGTGACTCTGCGAAAATCGCAGTAATAAGAGACACGGGACCATTATTCACACGGATGTCTTAGCGGGCGAGTGATTTGCGAGCACAATAGACATAGTGGAAAGCGCGCGATGCCGCGAATGTCGAGATTATTTGTTAAATGGTATGGTAAGAAGAAAAGCGCGCGGCTAAATCGCGCGACGTCCATATCGAAATGCATGTAGCTTACCATATCTTTAAACGAATATTTTACCATACGTAGGGGAAAGCGGGGCATAATGAGACCATGGGGTATAATGGGATATAGTCGATATCTCTTTACAGGGATGCTGCCATGTAATGAAATGTATGGAAATTATTATTCTTATTGTTAGATATCCCTACCCGCGTGCTGTTATCAGTTTCCATATTATTTTCAGCTGAAAGATACTAGAAATTATTTAATGCGTTCGCTATGCTCTCCGCGACTGAGTTACAGTTTCTTTGAGACATTTACATATGATAAGCAAAGATAAAATTCCATTTTTTATTACCGTAAGTATATTAAATGATCTTTTCTTGTCAATTTAGTAAAGTGTCTGTGCAAATATCGATTGTCTGTGATGATTTATATTACCTAAAGTAAACTTATACATTTCAGGGCATAACG
>NJRP01000054.1:359463-370923 GCA_003063835.1 Aphaenogaster floridana
CGCTTTTTCGACCATGGGTTTTGGTCTTTTCTAAAGAGAGTAGAATTAATTATAATGTAAAAAATTTTGCGAAAAAAAAATTTTTTTTTAAATAAAAATATAATTAGTTATTTTATTGATATTTTAAAAATACTAATGACAATATAGCACGTAAGTATAGGTACAATAAGGTAGATACCTAATAATGAAACTTCTTTTAAATTAAAAACATGTTTAATTTATGCATTTTACTCTAAGTACTATTGAAAACGAGATGTAAAATAATTATTCATTTATTGTTTATTATAATTAATTTGCTAACCTGTTCGTATTTTTGTATGCGTTCGGGATTGCAAGCGAACTGTCCGGGGTTTTTGGCTTACATAGAGATGAAAAGTACTGAAAAAACTAGAAAGTTTGAATAAAAAGTTTGAATAAAAAGTTTGAATAAAAAACTCAGTAAAAATCAGTTTTTTACTCCAACCCTAAAAGTTTTTTACTCGAATATGTATTTTCTTTGAACATTTGACACTATATTATTGTTCTAGAATTCAGTTTTTGCATTCATTTGAAAGGTTTCTGTGTAAAGAATGTAAAGATAGCTATAAATAATCAAAATGTATAATGAGTAATGACGAAGTGGCGGTGGTTATTGACTAGTGCAAGCGCCCGAATTCGCTATTAGGCACTGCAACAACGCAAAGACGTTTCCGCCTCGATATTTAAAGTTATAAAGATAAAAGATATTAAATAATACCGAAATAACGTAGATATTGAACAATGAATATCAAGAAAAATAATCCTATATCTTTTTTCAGAATGTTTTGTAAAAAATTGTTTTTACCGTAAAAAACTAGTTTTTTACTGCAAAGTAAAAAAAACCCGTTTTTTTCATCACTAGGCTTATGAGTCCTAGTTTTGAAAATTTTATTATGGCAACCCTACATATTCGTAATCTTAACATTCTATATTTTTGAGGGAAAATATTAGTTTGTGATTTCTTGTTGTGAAAATAAAAACCGTTCCGTATACAATATCACATTTTTAGTTGCACATTTTATCACGTATTATTAAAGTCCCAGATAAACGAAAGGCTAACGTTCAAGTAAACTTAAAAATCGACGTTGTATGGTGGATGAGAAAATAACGATATATAGGACACGTACATGGGAACATTCTTGAACATTCAAAGCGGATTTAGGAAGGGTACCTTCGTAGATACCTACTCGATGAGGATTAGGAAGTGATTTGCAGGCGATTGCCGATAGCGATGGAAACACGAAAGCCGGAATTTATCGTGATTGGAGCGAGTTCTCGTAGAGAGAGTCATGAAGCTTCGAGGGCCGTTATCTCGTGCATGCGCTAGAAACGCACGAACTATCAGTTTTCGTGAACACACTCTATGATGTAAGTACGTGCTCTCATTCTTGGAGGACATATTTATCGTTATGTGCAATATCCTCTTTCGACAAGTACACGCGAGTTCTATAGATCTTCTCTAGATCCGGCGGGAGAGGTCTGAGGACTTGGAAATATACGAATAGCAGGAACGCAATCAGCTTCAATAAGATTCCATTCCGTGATACGTTTAATCACGGAGCATCGCGCTTTACATTCCGCGTCCGTTTTCTCGGTGAAATCTACGTTCTGAAAGCAGTTCGATTCCTTCGCAAGAATCTCTTTTCCTGTCGCGAGGCCTCATTAATTTCGTAAGAGTGTAACGCGACCCTGGCATTCCGTCCCACTACCGACTTTCATTTCGCGTTCTTTCGCATTTCGTCGAAAATCCTACGTTCACGCACATCCGCGCCTGGACCGCGCGGCGATTATGGCGACTCATTAGCTGCGCCTGTAAATCATAGCGGTCCTCGCGACGGAGATGGGAGATGCGCGCCGAATGTGGGAGTTTCGGAGCAAAACGCGCGACGGAGCGAGCGAGCAAGAGACGGAGGACAAAGCCGTGGGGTCCAGAAGGGAGTACGGCGCGAGCGTGTCCGAAGAAGGCCGAGTACGAGCGGAGGAAGCCGACGCGACTCGCGAGGGCTCCTCGCGGTACTCAATGGTTTCAGTACCGAGCCGCCACGGGTCAGGACTCGATGTGGCTTCGTCGCAGGGGAGGATTGTTACCGCGCGCCTGACGACCGGTACGCGACGCGGACGAGTGATCCATGAATCAAAATCGGTGCGAAAGCGCGCGGTGCCATCGTCCCACGGGTCACCAGGTCGACCGTCTCCGCGACCTGCTCCGCAAGTGCCGATCGATGATCCGGAAGTCGCGATCCGCGGGGAGCGCGGCGGCACGATCGGTCTTTAGTACTGTTTAAGCGCGATAGTTGCTGAAGTTAACGCGAGTGCATTTCGCGATTCTTCGCTTGACGTCTTCTTGTTTTTTTAATGCTATTTTTGAAAATGCATCTTCGATCTGCCGGCGCATGCACGATCGACTCGCGGGTGCGCGCGTAAACGCACATGCTCGCTTGGTGCACGCTCGGTCGCCGCGAGGTCGAGGGGTAAGTGCGAAAAGTTTCAAGCCCTCGATATCGGCCGCGCGCTGTGCTCCACGTAAATACTGCAGTCCGGAGTCCGGATACCTGTGTAGCACCGTGTTCGATTAACCAGCAACGCGCGTTACAGTTGAGTTCGTTTACGGCCCTTTAATCGGCACGCAGCGTCCACGCATCGTGACATTACTTCGCCCGCAGCTTTCGTACGCTTTCGCGCGCAGTTCATCGTTCGACTCTCGACTGCCGACGAGACCAATGTGCCGAAATGTAAGAGCGAGATGCAGCAACAGAAAGTGCAATCGGTGGTGCGGTAAAAAACGATGATATTTGTTCCACTGCCGACAAGCGCTCCGCTCCGAAATTTCTGACGTCCATATCCGAATAATTGTCAGACAAGCAGCTCCATTCCATTTTACCGCTCGCGAAGAGTTTAGAAGAAACTGGAATGATTCGATTTTGAGACGATTGATTTTTACGAGTGTCCGAAAAAATTTGCCCTCGCATCCAATCTTATTTCCGAAACGATATCGCATGTATCTTTGATCAGAAGAAATAAACTTTCTAAGGTGTTTTGAAAAATTGTCAGGCTCGCGGCTCAGTTGCGATTGGACGTATATATATCGCGCTGAAGTTTCGACTGTCGGAATATCGTGACACGTCGAATCCACTTTGCAAGTTCAGTTTGCAAAAGGCCCGGCGGATATCTTGTCTCATTCCGCGGGGGTTTACCGTGCGACCGAACGCATTAGCGAGATTTGCGAGCGGGCGACAGAGACAGAGACGCTCGGAATCCGAGGAGAACCGCCCTCGAGAGTAGTTTCTGCATCCGTCGCTCTGCACTCTGCGACGATAAAACTACAATCGCCACTCAGAGCCTGTCAGAAGAGGCTTCGCTCCGTTACGGATCCGTTTATCCGGCAAATCCAGCGATCATCCGCTCATGCCCAACACCGCCCCATGGAATCCTGCAGCAGCGAAAAATTTACCTGACAGAACGCATCGGTCATGGAATGAAAAAGGAGAACGATAACAAACGGCGTAAACGGCTCGGGACGGATAAAGTTTCAACCACTCGCGATATCCGCGTTTGAAGAGTTACGTCTACATCGATCGGAAAATCTGTCGGACAGATCGATCGCGCGCTTAGATCGTCCAACCTGAGGAGAATCTTACACGATAAGAGCGAAGATCGTCGAATAAGATGGGAACACCGTACGGCAGCATGCATTATCGTTAGAGAGACCCGGTATTTCGTTCTTGAGAGGCTCGAAAGACAAATAGCCGGAGTCTCATTAAATGACGACGGGTAGGTGAGCGACAAGATAGATAGGGGACGGCTGCGTGGCATGTCGGTTTACGGCGACGGCTACGGCAGCAACAACGACGGCAAAGAGCGGTGGACGATGTGGATGGCGGCGCAATGCAGCAGCAGCAGAAGCAACAGCAACGACAACGGCATCAACGACGGCAGCAGCGTCGGGGGTTGCAATTAGTGCCGGCTCGCAACGGCCGCGAGACAACGTAACGACTGAAGGGGGGGCGCAAGGGCCGCCAGCCGTTAGGGGGTCGAGGGTGTGTGCAGTGCGCGTGAAAGGGGGACAAAATGTGGTGGAGGTGGCGGTGGTGGAGTGTCGTGACGACGACGACGACGACGATGCTGGTCTTGGTAGCCGCCACGGCGTATTCGCCGCTCGTGGAACTATCCGATCTGGATAAGCCAAGTGAGTAATGCGCCCCGTTACGTCACTAGTTATACCTGATTTACAATTGGGTTTAACCCTTTCGGTACGGCGGAGTCGGAACACGAGGTGCTTGCAGCCGACAAATGCGCCGGTTCGCTCGTGTGTCAATAGCAGACGGTAGAGTTTGGTAGAAACGCTAGTTCGCATTGTACTATGCCACTGCGCGCGATACATTATTGACTACAATTACGTGAAAGTTAAATTCCTATATCCATAGAGAGCGGAAAGGTTCTTTTCGAAAATGCTATGGTAGTACTTCAAGTTTTCTGCGCAACGCCTAGGAGCTGTAATGAAAGTGTTAAGACATTTTAAGATTTGATGCCACGCCGCGTAATATTTCGCGGGTCGAAGATCGTGACGCGACGAATTAAATCAAATCTCCACGGTCCCTCGTCACGAGGCTGTTATGAACTTTAAACAGCGGATTATTATCGTCGACCTCATCCGAGGAAGTTTCGCTCGACCGCGTTCCGGCTTTGCCCTCGAGAACACCGACTCCACGTAACTCGAGTACGGTGTAGTCGATAAAGGGGGATATAAATGGAAAGGTGCTTCTGAATATCATTAGCAGCGCTCTCCGATGTCCCATAATTAACTGAGCACTTCGCACCCATCGAAACTGTCCTTGAGGCCACTACCGTGTGTGCATCGTGCCGCAACGCCGACAGTTATGTACGAGTATTTAAAAATTGAAATAACATAAGGCACGTTATTTTATCGCGGTCGAATCTTCCATGTAAATCATAATTGTAGGAATTTTAATCCGACTGGTACGCGGCCGTGCGAGGTCGATGCATATCATTAGCGATAGGAATACCGTTCTGTGATTAAAATCTCTCGTCGCGCTATTACGTGGTCGTAATTGTGTTCATCAAACGACACAAGCGTATGCGATTTCAAAGATAACGTAGAACAAGGTGAAATAGATTTTAGAGAGAAAGAGCAGTTTAAACAATTATTCAAATTTCTAACAACCTTCAATATTGTTTAAACCTTGAATATTTTTTTAGTATCTAGTTTATATTATCCCCGATTTGTGTGCGTAAATAATCTCTCTTCCCCTTTCTAATAAAAGAAAGTTTCTAAAAATACATCAATTACGTCAAAACTATCATTAATATAGACAGCAATATTTAGGTCTTCATAAATTACTCAAGCGATAAACAACGTAATGAACTCGTAAATGTCAAAGATCTCTTATGAAGCAGGAAGCTAGTGTTGAAGTTGCCTAGCTGTCCTCGGAGGATGAGCGATGCTATAATAATCTAATATCTGACGTAACTAAACTAAAAAAATACGATCATATTTTACGATCATATTTTTTCTGAGTTATTGATTACTTGACGTATTTAGAGTAGCCAGGAGAGCAGACAGGAAACTTTCGCGAATCGATTATTAGAAAACTTTTGCTATCGTGTCCATTTCCCTATGCGCGCGTCTTATTATACTCGGCCCTTTGTAATGTGCGCTACCTAAAATTAATTTAACACACTGCCGGATTAACGATAAAGAAAATTGTAGGACGAAGGTATCCGATCGATTCAGGCACAGCACGTAGGAGAAGGCTTAGGGAAGAGAATGACGGCTAAACTAGTTTAATTAAACCACGGCGCTAAGCCCCTCTTAAATTTATAGCAGCGCGATAAAAAAGGATGTTCTACAGTGAGGACGTGAAGAGAAAAAATTGGAGTTTCAATAGCGGAGTTCGGCTTCGTTCGGCTGCGAGGACGAAAATAATGTGACGCCAATTTTGCACTTTTGCGAAATTCCTTTGAGAAAATTTCCGACCTATTTCATGCCATTTATTTTTGTCTCTGTTCTTACTTTACAAATGTAATATAAATGCTAACGAGGTATTTTCCTTTTCGCGTATTTAATTCCGATATGTAACTGTGATCTGGAGTATGTTATTTAAGGCAATTATTGATTTTCATTAAAAATAATTGTACTTTGTAACAAAGAGCGAATACCTTTGACATTTTCGCAAATTTTGCTTTGGACTTTGATGGTTCAGATGTATTTTCCGGGTCTATATTTACCGAGAGAATAGCGTAACAATTTACTGGGAATACCTGGGAATATTTAGATCGTCACTGATGACATATTGGATGACTAGAGGGACTAATGTTAACTATAATTGACAATCACTGAGTATATTCTCTATAATTATAGAAACAACTAATGTAATAATAAATTGTATTTATGATCAATGTACGTATATGTTTATGATTAAAATCCGCCAATTGTAATGACATTTTCCTATATTTATCATTTCAATCATAAATGAATAAACATTAATGCGAAAAGGTAATAAGCGAATAAAAACGTATATCTCTCGTTTTTTAATATTAAATTACATTTAGTAGACAAAGAAATGTAGGTCAGAAAGTCCGCCTTGGGCTCTGAAGGGAACAAAAAAGCACCAAGTAATCTTCGGTTATTTCATAGAGAATTGCAATTGCGCATGCAATTCATGTATAGTGTAAGAGACGAACAGAATCGATTGCACCAAGCTGGTGCCTCAAAATTTTTGTCAGACAAATTTCATGCTCGATCTGCCGATTGGAAGAAATTCCAGAATATTTTCAGAGAAAATGAAACAGATACATATGTATCGTCAATAAATTTCACTCGCGCGTAATATAAGCAAGTTCTTGCTCATACTATCGCTGATTCAAAGGCAGTTAATTACGATCGAAATTACTCGGCTTCGTTATACAATTACTTGGCAGCGTAGCGAAACGTTAGCCTATATTTTCATAAGGTCTGTCTGACTTCTACTTCAACAGGTGTTGCTAGCGGCGAAAGACAAGCGACGTGTACGTAGTACACGCGTAACTAACGCGTCGCGTTAATTAACGATGCTTTCATGTTTATTCGCGTAGCATAAGGCCAGATGCATCTATTTTGCCGCGTTCCCGTATCGCGAAATAATGGCATTCGATTTCTCTCTAATGAGGCTAATCTTGTAGTCCAATGCATTAAAAAAACGGTGAATAAATGCCGGTGATGAGAGACGTGTTTATTTTTATAGCGTTCTGTGGTTTTTAATGTCTAATGCTGTATACGAAGAGTGCACTTTCAGTAAATAAATGAAACCGCAAAAACCGGAAAGAACAATTTTAATGCGCACATCATCGGGAAACGTACTTTGTGCTATAAAGAGGATCTTTTTATATGCTATGTTTTTATAAACACACTTCATCGTAAAATATAAACCAGAGCTTACCATAGCGGGCTAACGTTTTAATAGAGACTGCATAACAATTTTCACCGGGTTATACAATATGTGAAAAATATGTTACAGAATATATTTCCGCTTAAAAAACACTATTCTTTTTATACAAACAAAATTCTCGAAAAAATTCTAAATCTCAGTAGAGACAGCTTTACGTGTAGTACGAAATGCAAATTTCAATAGTTTTCTTCACAAATTTTTAGTTTCCCGAAATGTAATGCGAACTTTTATACATTTGTCGTTCAAAAATCAAAAATAACTCGGAAGATAAAAACATTCTTTTACTGATTTCTATTTTAAAGATACGGTATCGTAATTGTAAGTTCAGTTGCGTAAGTGATTATTAATTCAGTTTCTTAAAGAGTCAGTATATATATCCATTGCAGACTCTGAATCCCTCGCGTCTCTAACAGCGAGAGAGTACTTTCCAACAACAGCTTTCGAAATCACAGCTATGGCATCGTGGTAATTAATTTTTTGCCGGCGAAGCCAAAGCGAGGGCAACGACGGAATGACCACGAAATCGACCTAATGGGCGGCCATTTGTCATTCTCCATAGGGTGGAAGGTGGCACTGCGGAAGGGGTGAGAAGGGCGCCTTGCACGCCGCCGACCAAGACGATAATTTGCACGCGATTTCATCCGCCGTACACACCTTCCGCGTCGGTGTATGACTTAATGGAAACACGGCTCGGCTCGTTCCAGAATTCGGAAATAGCAGATGCTCGTAAAGACGAATGCGACAGCCACTCTGCATTTGCGCGAATGTCATTTTACATGGCGAGCACGGTGTAATTATGGGAATCGTAATAGCGATTAATATATAATGACATGGGCGATATTATTGTACTTTTGTTGTTGTTAAAAAATAACAGATCTCATCGTCGTATATCTTCGCGTAACAACCTTATCGAAATAATAGCCGGGGTAAGGTAAAAGTAGCATTATCGCGAATCTAAAACAAGGCGGAGACGATCAAGCGACGTAACATGTATGTTTCATACCCGACACGCGAATGCTCAAGATTATCTTGAGTCTAATCCTGGGAAGATTAATTGGAATTGGCAGTGCACCTGTTATTCTTAGGCGACCTCTCTATGCTAAATAACATTACGTGCGCGCAAAAGCTAGGGACTAAAATGATAATTATTATGCGATTTGGGTGGATAACCCCTTTCCGTCAGCGAAAAATTTATTTAAAGATGATTGACGAACAGTTGCGAGATGACGAGACGTATTTTGCCTGTCGAATCTGTCCTCCTCTCTTTCCGGGAAACCGATTGAGATACATTGAGTGTATGTACACGCTCGTATGACAAAAAAATATTAAGGCTTGCTTGAAGAGGGTAATTATACGAAGAATGTGGATAGATGGAGAAATTATTGCGGTACCATCTTTAACAGAAACGCCGAATGATTATTTGCACGCGATCTCGGTTTACCGTATTCGCTGGATACAGTCGCGATTAAAGTTTAGCACGACATACTTCTTTGTTGAGGCCCTCTTATTTAAAGTGTACTTATTCTAGGTATTTATCGGTCATTAAGACATTTCTTACCCTCTGTTTAACTATGCTAAAAGCGATAATGCCAGTAATAATGTCATGAGAGGTAGACTTATTGCTCGACGAATCTGTCTATACGAACCTGCTGCACAATTATTACGTAATGACTAGAATATGGGAAAACGATATAAACTCGTGATAATAGCATATTGCAAAATGGTGTCAAAAACGCTTGGCGACGCAACAAGATGCGGCGCGTGATATAAAATTTGTTTCGCGCCGTGCGGCGAGAATGAGCCCACACCGCCGCGAGCATTTCATACGTCGTAATTCGTGCAATTCTGTCAAGAAGCGACATATTTCATATTACTGTAATCCGCTGCAAGCCCGGCAACAATGGCGCTGCGTGCGAACGCGCATTCCGAACTACGTATTTCTCACGGGCCTCTCATACGTGATGGCGAAAATTCAGAATATCGCTCCCGCGGGTCTCGTCCCGCAAAACTGCAGCGCGGATAACGAGTGGATCCACTTCAATATGTCAATACTATGAGCTTAACTCGTGACTGGTGACGCGGAATTTCGATACGTTTCGACGCCGCCGCGATAAAACTTAAAAACCTGTGGCAAAACGCGTGACAAATTTTTCACGCATCACCCAGATCGCGTGAAATTTATTACACCTTGGATACTTTAAAAACTCGCAAGAACGTGTTTTCCGTGCATTTTTGGCGCGACACTTCGCGACGGCGGAAGCCAAATTTATTTTATGAGCTCGCTCGACGTGTCTCTATCGCCGCGTTGCGCGGTATATCAAGCTAATTCGTGCGTGAACGAAATTCTCGCGATGCAGTTCGACCGTCTATTACAAGGTTTCAGCGTAAAAGAAAGAAAGTTATCGTCATCGTAAAATTTTCGTACGTCGCGGTGCTCGATCACCGATGTTTCCTCCTTTTTCCATGTATCTGTAATTCATAGCCAGCCAGTGTTACGACCTCTTTCTCGTAAATATGACTGGTACCTATGTGCCGCGCGTGCAGTTTATTCCTTTTACGATATCTTTTTTTTTTTTAGTCGTCTCGCATATCATTCGCAGTCATAAAAAATTTTGCCCGTGCTTTCGTTAGGAAGGAGGTGCGGAAGTCGCGCTTGCACGCGAGTGCGAGAAACGCATATCGAGATTTCGTCACACTTCAGCTAATAATCGTGACACTGGCGCGATACCATCGAGCCACTAAAGTCGGTAATTATCACGGCAAAGTTTCGCAGCGGTATAGAAAGAGAAAAAACAGCTTTATGGCGAATAGTAAACGCAGCGTCGTTAACTTCGCCACTAACGTGCTAAAGGATTTACGTGCCTGTCTTTTACTTTCGTCTTACTTGTCCGTTACGTTGTAGTTATGGGGCTAGATTATGACGTCGTTCCTTCCTATTTACATCGTAAATGAGATATCTCGATTGCGAGCAACAGATTTTTAATATACAGTGTTTCAGGACGTCTGCATCAAACTCTGATGTCTCTCTGTCTACAATAGAAGTAAGCGTAAGAGTAAGAGTAGGAGTAGGAAATAAAATAAATTTAATTCGCTTATGCCCTTACTCCAGCGCTTGTGATTGGCTCCCTCTTACTCTTACTTCTTACTCCACGCTCACTCCACGTATTATAGACGGGGCTTGAGGAACGATAGGTCTCGCAGAAAGGATAATTTTTTGTCAAGTAACCCATGTTTTCTGACGCGTCGTTTAGGTGCACTGAAATATAGACTTAGTTATAAAAATCCAGGCTTGGTTAATTCGTTGTCACACTTCAGTGAAATCTCGTGTTTGTCACACTGGGTCAATTTGACCCAGTCAATTTTAAAATGGCTGCTATCTTAAAACTATCCATCCGATTCGAACGAAAAAATTTTGGAAGATACTTTAAACATTGCAGAATATACAAAAAATTTTTGGAAAATACTTTTAACATTGACGAATATGCGAAAAAATTTTTTTGCCGAAACAACACTTTTGTCACACTATAGAGTCAAAATGACCCACGATTACGCACGATCCTGTTTTAACAGCTGCCGCCCTTGTTCTAACGCTTTCTTCAATAGCCTAATCATCTCAACCTACACAGGAGTCTTCAAACTTTCGGTAAATGACGTGTTAAGCCCCATCATGAGTCACGCCGTACCGATATAATGCTTCAAAGTCGAAGCCGTCGGAGAACGGATCAATTTGACCCAGTGTGACAACGAAGGGTTAATGTTAGCACCTTGATGAAATAGTTTCAACTAAACTTATAATACATAATTTAGTTGGCTCAACTAAACAAAATTTGCTCTTTTATAATTATTACAAATGTTTATAATTATTACAAAATGTTTTGTTATTATTATTATAATCGGTAATAATAATCAAATAACGTATAAGAAATTGTAAGACGACTCAACTGGCAAGAGATAATATTTCTATTTGTCACTACGTATCAACCATACGGATTGTGGT
>NJRP01000054.1:371140-400276 GCA_003063835.1 Aphaenogaster floridana
TTGTTACTCGTAGAGGACCACAATCCGTATGGTTGATACGTAGTGACAAATAGAAATATTATCTCTTGCCAGTTGAGTCGTCTTACAATTTCTTACACGTTAATTATTTACTGGCGATTTAGAAAATTAAACTTTCTGGCAATAATCAAATACTTCAAAAGAAAGTATACTAAATGCATCTCACAAGTTTACCAAGAATTTTTTTTTCAATGTGCTACGCGACCGCGAAGGTTTAGGTGACATTTATTACAATTATAAAAGGAATTCATCTACGTAGGTACATTGGTTCCTCTTCCATTTCTCCTAGCCTCCCCGTAACACATCATCATGTCAGAGAGTTCAGCCAAATCAAAGATGTCCATTGTCCATCCTTGATTGATGATTGTAAGCGATTGCCCAGGAATCGAATACGTACACAAACGTAGGATAGGGGCGAGAGGGATCATGGCTTGGTTAATGTAACAATTTAACAATGTAAACATAAACGTAAAGAGATTCGAAAAACATAAACATTAATAGAACCAATATACCTACTCTCTAAATTTCTTGGAGTGAAATCTCACTCCAAAGAGTGAAAATACTGCCACTTCGAAATTTGAGTGGCAGTATTTTCACTCGCTTAGAATGAATTTTCACTCAATTCACTCCAAAAAATTTAGAGAGTACAGATGAATTCCTTTCATAATTGTGTAATAAATGTCACCTAAACTTTCGCAGTTGCGTAGCACCTAAACGACGCGTCAGGGAACATGGGTTATTTGAAAAAAAAAAAAAGATCCTTTCTGCGAGACCTATCGTTCCTCAGAGTTTGATACAGAGGTCCTGAAACACCTTGTATACCGTAGCGTTTGGATATAAAGTGCTTTTAAAGACTTAAGTTTCCTGCGAGCCTCGAAAGAGCAATGAAATGCAACCCGTGACATGATACTTTTAGTTGGGTCAAGTCCGGGTTTAGCGATTCATTTTAAATACACCAGTTTCCCTCTCTGCTTCGTCCTCTTTATTTCGATATGCATACTAACGAAGCTGCCCAAGGAATTCACTTTTGCTGGCTGCCGCCGACCATTCTCGCGTACGATACGCACCATCCACCGCGTAAGAGTTTTAAATCGGCCGAGATTAAATTTGTACAAAATCAGGACGCGACAGTCGAACGACGTTTTCATGCAGATTATTCTAATCAACCTAGATCTTAATTTCTAATTCCGGAATTATGCAGATTGGGCGAATGAATTTTTTTTTCCGTTTGGCGACGATAGTATTACGGGCGCCAAGAGCAATCCGCTGAAACGGCGGACGAAAAATCTCGTCTTGTCGGTTCGTGCCCGATGAACATAACGACGAGCCGGAGCGGCGCTCCTGTCGTAACTCCGTCTCGGTTTCTATCTTTCCGCGGCAGTGATTCCACGTAACTTTCTAACCGGTTAATTCGCGCCCGGCTACATCGGCCATCCCTCGTCGGTACGTCGGCGCTAACGAGTCCACGAACGAGAACTGGCGCGGCGCGTGAGGAATAGGAAGGCGATTTTGCAGGGAGTCTCGCCGCGCCGAGTCCGAAACGACTGTCGGCGGGACGCGCCGGCTGCCGGCTACTCGTCGTAACAATATCCGAAACAGGTTGTCGGTACCTGCGCTGCACGTATCTTAGCTTACCGCAGATTACCAGTAATCCCCTGGGTTCGGGTAACAGTTACACGCTTTCAGCGAGACACGGGAACTTCGGTCGCTCAGCGGCGACGGCCTGCGGCGCAACCCAGGACCGCCTCTCCGTTGCAACGTCCGCCGTATAAACCGAATTCCCTCGACGTATCGGAGCGATACGACGTGAAATTAAGTTCTCCCACGACGTTTTACACGCGCGCGTTCCCGCGTACTCGCGTCGCCTCGAATATCCATTATACAGGGTGTTTCAGAATTGCACGGCACTATTTTAGGAAAATATTTTCTAGGTCAAAATGAACAAGCTTATATAAACATATATCCCAAACTTGTTTATTAGTAAGATATTAAAGAGTGAAGATTATGTTTAACAGTAAAACATTTAAAGTGTGTTTTCGAAGTGGCCGTCGTTTTGTTGAATGCAGCATTCAGCATGATGAATCCATGTTTCTGTGGCATACCTTATGGCATCAGGATTATTCCTGATAGTTGCTGCAGCTTCCATTATGCGATTCCTTAATTTTTCTTGTGTGCCAATAGGTTTACAATAAACTAAAGACTTCTACAAATCTTAGAAGACATTCCAATATGAGATAGACAAGTAATATGGTTTATGCACGATGGTGCACCAGCCCACTTTTCTCGCGTTATTACTATTTAAATACTACATACGGTAACCATTGGATTGGTCGAAATGGATCTATTAAATGGCCACTATGATCGCCCGATCTAACGCCGTTAGACTATTTTCCATGGGATTGGATAAAGGCTTTAGTTTATTGTAGACCTATTGGCACGCAAGAAGAATTAAGAAATCGTATAATGGAAGCTGCAGCAACTATCAGGAATAATCCTGATGCCATAAGGCGTGCCACAGAAACATGAATTCATCGTGCTGAATGCTGCATTCAACAAAACGGCGACCACTTCGAAAATATACTTTAAACATAATCTTTACTCTTTAATATCTTACTAATAAACAAGTTTAGGTCATATGTTTATTTAAACATTTTTGTTCATTTTTTGACCTAGAAAATATTTCCCTAAAATAGTGCCGTGCAATTCTGAAACATCCTGTATATACAGCACGATGGCTCGAGAAGCGGCTCTCCGATATTTTATAAATCAATTTTCGAGGAGGAAACGACTATGAATGATCAGTGAATGAGATTAAAAGAGGAAACTTTTACATTTATAAAATGTAATGTCGTAATGTGTGAATAACAGAGGCCAAGTATGCTATGCGTACCATCATCGCTGGTATCGAATAAATCGAATTCGCTTAGCATGACGATGATTTAATGATGAATCGAGGTCTTACTCGATTCGCATATACGCTCTTCGTTCTATTATTGGATATTGGATATCTAACGAATAAATGAGATTCGTTATATCTATTCGTGGATATTCCAATAGATACTATTAGAATCCTTGAGTCACATCTCAAATTATCTCAGAAAATCTATAATCGAATACTGCATCTCGGAAAAAGCTTTCCATTTTATCACTAAATTTTCCATCTATTTATTATCTGTGTGAAAAAATGTGTAAATGCAAATCTCTTTGCATAAATCGACAATTTGTATAATTGGTTCGGTATTTTCCGGTATCTTGAATCTTCAAAATGTTTAGAATAAATTATACGTTATTTATTTAATTACTGCAGCCTCCTCGAGCTATATTTAGCTACTTTTGGATGCTGTGTGCGCATCTCTATCATTTCTTTTATATTCGTTTTTGCTACTTTTATAATATCCAGTCGAAGCTCAAGTATACATAATGATTACTTTCTGTCGACATAATAGCTAGTTTAGCTCAGAAACTGCTTTCTCGCTGCTTTGCATATTTAATGATACATTTGACTATACAATATCTTTATCGTATCTGCCATAAACATGTTTCATATCGCTGTCAGCCGCAATTAAACGGTTTAATTCCATCTGATAACCGACAAATAACATACTTAGAGCATTTCTCTCGACACCATGCATGTCCGTAATCAGTAATTGATTATTTATTTAATTCATGATTATTTATACCGTCCACGCGAAATACGGAGTGCGTTGCTCCTCGATCGATTAAAGTAATTAACGTCAGACAACGATTAGTTCGCTGCATGACTTGGTGACACTCGATGTCAAAAATCCCTCGTTAATCCGCGTCAACGAGATGAAACGCATTAGATATCATGAGATGAAAAAGAAACAAGAAGAGCGAAAAAAATTCACAATAGGAGAATATCGTCGAGAATAGGATGGCGCCGGTTTTTTCTCGACGCTGCCGGTTTTCCCGCCATATTCCCTTTTCCTCCTTTCGTTCCACCTTCATTCTTTATTGCATCAGCATCTTCGCTTGTTTTAATAATTTTGGTTTAATGAAATTCCGCGATTATATACCACGAAAAATTTCATATTTACCCGTCTGGCTTTTATCAGAATTTGAAACGTCATACTTTACGTTTTGTTATCAAAGCTTTTTAATATTGCAGTTTTTTATTCTGCCTGATGAAAGCGTTCCGTTTCAACGAATTTCGTTGACACATATATGTCACTCGTAAACTTCATTGATATCGGTGATTTCTCTCTAACTTTTTCAGAAACAAATGCCATGTACATGCAAGATATTCTTTACACAAGTACGAAATTCGTGTGTCTAAAAAGAAAGAGAGGGAAAGAGACATAGTCATGTACCGTTTATATTTTTCAGCAAAGTGAACGAACTTACTACGATGTAGCATATCAAATGTCTTTTTGGGATTTCGAGCTTGGGATAAACTTTTACATTTTAGTTAGATCAGTTGTATCTGTTCTCTGTTTTTTTTCCGGTGAGCAAAGTTGTGCCTGGGTTTCGAACTGAATGTGCTGTTCGAAAATTGAATCGATTCACTTCATAGCAGCGCAGGAAGTTAATACTCGTATCCATTTAACTCGCAGGCAGCGTAAACAATCCTCTTTTCCAATTATTGTAAAATCGTTAATTATTGCACGCTAGAGAAATACGATAAACAACTACGCCCGTGAATCTGATACGACGTATAAATTCACGGGAACGTATCGAGCACAACGAGTGACGTAAATTTAAAAAATTTAATTTTCGGTGGGCGCTGCGAGAGATAAAAATATGGCGAAATCCTGCCGTTTAAGCGGTAAGAGATAAATTAAAGGCGTTCGATGCTCGCGATCCATAAATAACCCAACAAAACGGTTTTAATATATTATCCGAGCTGGGTTCGCTAAATGATTATTAATGGGCATAGATCTTTCCGTCCTTCGTTTTTGCATATTGCACAGCGCGAATGTACTGCTCTCTCGCTTGCGTACTGTCCACTATGTACAAACTGCCATCGATCCTCGCGCTTATATGCTAATTGCCTATCCGTGCTAATTGGAAGTGCCGCAGAGTGCGTTAATTATCTAACTGACGGTTAGCTATTCCTATCACTCAGCCTCTCTGCGTACGCATTTCAGTCGTTTCCGGGCACTTCATGGATTTCCGTAAAACTTGAAACTGATTCGAATTATTCGCGAGCATTTTCTTGTTTCTTAGGACAACTAATTCGTGCGAACACGATTAACACATCTAGCAATTGAAGCAACGCAGAATTATTATGTGCAAGAAAGATTTATATATAAGTGTAATTGCATAAATGGATTATATTGTGATACAGGATTTATTCAACCTTTAAGAAGATTCAGCGTATATCAAATAAATATTGGAGACTTTTCTTATCGTCATTATACAGTCGCGAAGCATTTATTAATACTAATCCGTTTTAAGATGAATCAAGCATTGTTTTGCGATGACTTAAGCTCGTCTTATATTCACGGAAGCGGCAAGCAAACTTTATAACATCTCAGCGATATATTATAGTATTTCTCTGATGAAATCTTGTAAGAGAGGACTTTGATAACACGATCGCGAAATAGAATCCGACTATGTAGAAATTTTCCCATTATACCTTATAATCTTATCGTTGAAAAGGATCATGAAGTTATTCGAGTATTCTGGAAGTAAGTAGAGATTAATTTCCTTTAAAATCGGTCATTATGTAAGCCTATTTATTGCGTTAAAAGCTCATAATCATATATAAGTAAAAAATTTATACCAAAAAGAAAATACACCATCGTTTATATGTAAGTTCGAAAACGCTTGCGATTTTTTCGCATCTTACAAGAGTATCTCAGTGAAAAAGAAACGTAGAAAAGTTTTCAAAAATGCTTTTTAAAGAGAAGAAATAGAGTTTTAAATCTATCTTTTAATTTTGTCTCTACGATATTTTATTCCTAAATTACATAAAATTGAAGATTGATATTTTTAAAATATATTTTTTACTTTGAAGCGCTGTAACTTGATGAAACATCATTGGATGAAAATTAACAAAAAAGTATTTTAAAGTAGGCTTTCTAAGCTTGAAAATGCTTTTTTTAAAAAAGATGGTGGGACGACTTTTCATAATGATAGCGAACTTTTGGTGTAAAAACTCATTTTTTATCAATTGTTTTTAACTTTGAAATTAAAAAGTTTACAGAAAAAGAAAGAAAGAAAAAAAAGTTTCTTATAATGTGCTTGATTCGCATAAATTTTTTCAAAAAATTTTAAAGACTTTTTAATGACTCATTTTTCGTGAGATGCAAGAAAATCGCAAGCGTTCTCGAACTTATGAACGATAGTATATATATATTTTTTGTTCTTTTCTTATTTATATTCTTATTTATTTTTAACTTGATGATGACAATGAACAATTTTGTACAAGTAAAACAGAAAAAATATATTTTTAGAGTAATTGCATTTTGATATTCTTTTTATACTATTATACTAGATGATATTATTACATCAATACCTGCTGTACAAAAGAGTAATTTTGTGCGGTCTCTCGTTCGTGAGTGTTACATGACTTACATGAAATGAACATACTCGTCATCAGCATTCTCCCTTGCGTAGAAGTTGCAGAAACGAGAAATTCTATTTTTGTACGACTTAATCACGCGCGTATACTACTTCATCGTCGTTAGTGGAATAGCGCTTGCTTTGTGCGACGTGACTGCACCGCGCGTAGTAGGTACATAAGTTTTACATATGGTCCGTACACACACGAGAAATGACATTCGTCCAAGTTAATGCAATACATAGCGGAGATGTGAAGAGAGTCGCACATACGTGCCAACGCGGAAGCACACCGGTAGACGGAGAATATAAATCCCAAACAAGAGGGGTAGGTAGTATATCTCTGGCACAAAAGGATTTCTGTATACCTGTCGTAGGTCCAATCTGCGGAAACGCCAATAAAACGTCGGCTCCTTTTAGCTCGATACATTCGGGAAGCCTGCGATATCTTTTGTTGAAGATGAGAAGACGTAAAATCGCGATGGGATCGCTTTTAAGGAGCCATTGTGTCGCGCGCGTGTTTAGATTTTTATAGAGACTTACCGGATAATCTCGTACGAAACCCTCTTTCGCTGACGAATGCTCGTATAAAACTGGTAAACACCGGTGGCCCTTCTCTAAATTGGATTTACGGTTTTTCGGGTCAGACGTCGAGAATTGCGGAACGAGTCAGCATAATTTGTCATGTCCCCTGCGCGCGACTGAAGGCGCTTCTACTGTTTTTAACGAGCAATCGCATGATTTTATGGCAAAAGATAATCCGGACATTTTACACGAGATGGACCAGTCATCGTGTTCGTTTAGTTATGCTCGTACCACGATTAATTTTTGCATTGCCCTGGGCCGACAGCTGTGAAAGGATTTCAGAATTTTGAACGGGATCGTACATATTCATGTATGCATGCACATATGTGTACGGACTATACAGAGTTTCAAATGCCTCCCCTGTCGCGCTTCGTATTGTCTACCTAATCAGGTACGACTCCTTGACCATTATAGTCTCACTATCGGCGAACCGTCCACCTCGCGAGCGCGACATGCATTTCCCTCGTTATTCGAAATTTTAGACACAAACGCGTGACATGCGTTTCTCCTCGCGAGTCGATGGCCTATTTCCCGTTAGCGAATGCGAGAGCAAGCGAAATTACTTTTCAATACTGTACAGTACAGTTCAACGCTCGGTACAGTTACATCTCAATACAGTGAGTTCGGAGTGTAGTTATGCCAAAATCAATAGAAGCCTGACGTTCGCGCGAGAGAAAAGAGAAATACGCGGTACTTTCTTACCAATTTGTATCAGGCGTCTTCGGGATTTCCGATAAATTCGAAGCACGAAGTTTGAAGATTCTATTCTCGGTTCGCATGGAGCGCGCATAAAAGCAGAATTCCCTTGAAGATAAAGGATGTTCGGAAAATGCCGCGGGGATGCGGCGCCAGGATGTTTTGACAGTCCGTTTGAGATTCCGTCCGTGACACAAATCCCGTTCTCTCATAGGGTCGCGTGATATTACGATAATCCCGACGCGCACTCCCGCAGGAGTGACGGTCACAGTAGTTAATGGCGGAACGTCGTTGAATATCCGCTATCCGATCTTACGGAGACTCATGGGATGATACGCGAGACCATGACTACCGTGACGAATCACTACTTCACGTGGGAGGTCAGCTCGACCTAATTTTCCAATGTCATAATTCGATATCAGCTACATACAGCCTGCGATGCGCCGATCCAATGTCGTTTCATATAAGTAGATGCTTGTAATCGACACTTCGCTTTGAATAATATACGATGAGAAGTACCTACATTCTCCGTGTTAAGGCTTTGATCCAAGAATCGTACTATATTACTCTTTGTACAATGAAACAGCAATAATCGTAATAAGAACTCGTGCCGAACGATCGTAACAAAAAGGATTCTCGTCTACAATCATTTACAAAGAACATAATGAACCTTAATAGCCAACTGAAGTGAAAATGAAAAATCGCGAGAGGATCACAGAGTTTTGTATTACATGCGATTTAGAATAGTACATCAGTTTGGAACAAAAAGCAGCACAAAAGAACGATTGAGTGAATGCTTTGATAAATTGAGAAGCTTATTTTCAAAAATACTTATGTTGATTTTTGAATTGTTTTTTCTGATTTTTTAATAATTGATTCAATATATGTATCTGCAAGAAGAGAAAGTTAATCTTTCCAAAGATAAGCTTGTCAATTAAATATCAATATTTGTGAAAGTGTGACATTATTAAGTTTTTATTGTCCCGGCGTGCAATCGAGTACTCATTGTCAGTGATGCGTTAACGAGCCTTCGTAATTACAGTCGAGCTCCGTAATGATATCATCCAGCAGTATCGTTACTGGTTGCTGGAAAACGGTGACCGACATCGACTCTTCCCATATACTCTATCACATCCCATTATTTTAATAACTTTCTTCCAAATCGTTTTCTTTTTTGTGGCGCTGGTACCGGTTAAGTAAACGGTATGTGTAATATTTTAGATATGTGCAGCCACGTTCAAAACTCTCGCACGTGTGCGCGATGCTAATAGCACGGATTTAGGGAAATTCTGACCAGACCAGGCCGCTATTTAGTGCAACTCGATGGAAAAATATTTTGCCAAATGCTCGTCGGAGAATATATTGATGGTAGGATTAATAAAAACGTTTAGTATATTTTTCTGTCGAAAAGAAATATCGTCGATAATGTACCTTCGTTATCACTGCGTCCATCACTTAAATACGCATTTCGTGATATGGATACGGGCATAATACATCTCGTGAAAGCTTTTATCATTCGTCAGTGATCCGCTTCATCGTTTCGTCGTTACTACATAATGTCGGACCACCCCTCATTCAATGAAACTATGTATCGCGTTTGCAATAATGTAATTTCCCACTTGACGTCACTTCCAGCAATATGACGCGTTTAATTATACAACTGCATTTGTGCATTATTAGGAAACATACGGTCGTTTGTACGTATCATTCGTAATCCTGACGTATGACATTTTATTAATCATCGGATAAAGCGCGCCGAGCAAACGAGTGAAAATTTATCACTCATAATCTTTATTAGGCAATATCGACGCGTCGCGCTCGTATTGTCCAAACGAGACGATAGAGACGGCGTGTCGCCATTTTCACGGCTCGTCCCTCTCTTTCAGGACGATAATAAATATCAGATCGCGTATTAACGCATTTAAAAGTGTAATCATTCAGACAATTCTCATATAAATATTGTCCAAGGGATAATATTGCTGAGCGTTTAAAAACTATTAAAACGCTGAAAAATGCCTAAAAGTCATCTAACAGTTGATAACAGCCTAGCACGCTATAGCATCGTTTATGACGAGACATAAATTTCACTGCGTATATTAAACGAAGACGTCACGTGCGATAAGGATTATTATCACAACGCAGTATATTCTCAAGTATTTCAAGTGAGGACTCGATAAACCGCTCACATTCAGAGGTAAATTCGGACGTAAATGCCTCTCTTGTTGCATCGAGAGGTCGTGTTTGAAGAAATAAGTTGATGGCAAAATAATTCACTTCTCTCGCAGCAGCAGCTTACTGGTGAATTCGCTCACACTCCGTACGATCCGTTGACGGAAAGCGTACCGGGATAAGAATAACAATGGAAAGGAATATGGTAGACGCCAAACAGTTTGTGATGCAAACATCGCACAGAGAAAAGAATGTTTTATTTGAGGGCCGCTCGTGAGTCGGTCGATCGATCGTTTCTGGTCGAACAAACATTTGACGATGGATATGTATGTGAACGCACGCGCTCATACTCACAAAAATTCTCTAACGCGCGTATTTGTGTATTAAATTCTACACTTTACGATATGCATGTAACTCGAGCCAATTACCGCCAGCGCAAAACTCTGATGTTTTTAACTAATATTTTTATAAATTTAAGAGAACCTGTTATGAAATTCTGCACGGCAAGAGAATATTAATCTTAAATTATATTCACTTTATAATTCTAAAAATATTAAGTTTGTTTAGAAAATATTCGTTATTAGGGAACTAAGAAAGTTTTAACAACAAGATTTAAAAAAATTTCCTGTTTTTCGTAATGCTGATTCCTTCTGTAACGCAGGTAAAGAGACGAGTATCGGCCGCAGGCAAATTTTGACTATGTTGAAGATATTATACGCTGAAAATATTATTTTAAAGAAACTATGATGTTATCTAGAAATACAAACAACTTTTTTGAAAATTTCAAAACTGTTTTATGTGCTCATGCATATATTTTAATTTAAAAAATATGCTGCTTTATATATCCGAGAATATATACAATATAATATATATTTTCTTTTAATATATTTAAATCATCATAATTAAATTGTTACAGAAATAAGCGTTCCTTAAGATGTCTAGCATAGATATATAGATTATACGTTTTTTTATTTTAATCACGAATCACGAATAATTTGTAGTCCCTAGACATTAATATTTATCTCAGCGCAATGACATTTTTTACTTTGCGCGTTACTACGCAGGAAAGAGATTCGGGCTCGGAAAGATTGAAAGAGACTTTTTATCGCAACGTTGCGCAATAATTCATGTTGCCCAAGTCATTAAAATATTTGCTTATTCACGAGATATAAATGCACGTAGGAGAGGGGGCTCGTTGCGCGAGCGGGCGCTCTTGAATACTTCTCTTCGATGATAATTTTTTCCTAAATCCGTAATTAATCTTAGTCGTCTTAAATATGCAAGTATCATTCCGGCTACGAGATAGTTATGAAGCTCTATGATAAATGACGTCCGTGAGAAAAATTCGCGCTATCGTCTTCCATCGTTAGCATTCTCTTTATCACTCCGGATTAAAAGCGCGATGAACTCTAGGTAGCGCCGCTTCTTTGCGCCGGATTGAAAAGAGGAATAAGTTAGTCAGAAGGCCCGCCTAATTACATATGTACATGGTACCCCTCCCAGGCTAAGTTAATAAATAACGGACACGCGAGCACTGTATGTGTGTTTTCTGATATGCATCTCGTTCAAAGGTCAATGGCTATCTTCGTAAAGTTGCCTTTGTAGTTATAATATTCGATTATATCTTATACGGTTAATGAGAGACGCTATCGCAATGAAAAATACATGAACAAACAATAAACAAAACGTATGTGGGAAAAAATAGCAAATTGAACAGCAAAGCATACTTTTTATCACATTGCGATAGTAATCCTGCTCAGTACGAGAGGAACCGCAGGTTCGGACATTTGGTTCACGCACTCGGTCGAGCGGCCGGTGGTGCGAAGCTACCATCCGTGGGATTATGCCTGAACGCCTCTAAGGCCGTATCCTCTCTAGTCAAAGGTGGCAATGATATCTCTAGGAGTCTCGTGAGTCGAAAGGCTCAAAACAATGTGACACTACTAGGCGGCCGGTCCACGGGCCGGTCGTCGCACGAGCCCGGTTTGCCGTACGGCGCCATCGCCCGTCGTCGGGATCTCACCGCTACGACGGCACGGCGTCTAACGGTCGAACATGAGTTTCGCGAGTTCGATGTCGAGACTCGGAATCGTCTGTAGACGACTTAGGTACCCATATCGCAATGACTTTATTGTGAAAATATTGCACATGTATGCATTTGTTATATTAACAAGGAAATAATAGTACCTATGTGAAGTTAGCCCCCAATGTTGAAAAATCAAAATTTTTCTTTTTGCAAACGTTTGCCCATCGTTTGTCCCACGAATGCCCCGTTGAAATTTTTGTTTGCCCCCCCTCTAGTTCAAAAGTTATAAGCAATTCAATTTTGGGGGGCCAACTTCACACTGACCCCTCAATGTTGAAAAATCAAAATTTTTTCTTTTTACAAACGTTTGCCCATTGTTTGCCCACGAATGCCCCGTTGGAATTTTTGTTTGCCCCCCTCTAGTTCAAAAGTTATAAGCAACTCAATTTTGGGGAGACCAACTTCACATTGGCTCCCCAATGTTGAAAAATAAAAAAAAATTTTTTTTGCAAACGTTTGCTCATCGTTTGCCCACAAATGATTTAATTTTTTAATATGGAGGGGGGGAGTGTGAAGTTGGCCCCCCAAAATTGAATTGCTTATAACTTTTGAACTAGAGGGAGGCAAACAAAAATTCCAACGGGGCATTCGTGGGCAAACGATGGGCAAACGTTTGCAAAAAGAAAATTTTTAATTTTTCGATATTGGGGGGCTAACTTCTCACAGGTAATAATAGAGTCAATAATAAAATCATATACTAAAATATCAATAAATAGATTCGGTAGCATAAAAAGTAATATAAATCATATTACACATACGAGAACACATTAATAAAAATATCAATTTAATTTAGTTTTCGTTACTGATAACTTAAATCTGTACATTAGCAACTTTGCTATCAAGAATCTCATTCGGAATGCCTTATATGCAATCTTCTCCACTCGGCAATCTGGAGTTAGGGAACTCATTATACACAAGGGAGCGATACATCTTCTGCTCCATCATTGGGTTCACTTTTAACTTTCGCGGCAATTCGCAAAAAGAAAGGACAGGAAAGACCGATCTCGATCGCATTTCGCGATTGTCTGGCTGTGCTGCTTCGTCAGGAGCCGAAATGAGAATAAAGCCGACTGGCTCCGTGAGTTGCTTCGATACGAAGTCTTCATCTTCGCTACCGCGCAGCGGGCGGTTTTCCCTCGAGCATTTCGTATGCTGGCGGAGAAAATCCTCTTGTGAAACATTCCGAGCGGAGATCGTAACCGAGCGCTTCGTGTACGAACGATTAATATTCGCCTTCGAAGCAGACCAATTAATTAAACTGCCGTGCTAGTAACTGTTGATCACGCGAGGCAATCGGGATCGGTACGGCTTTTTGTTACATCGCGCACGAGCAATGAGTTCGCGCGATCTCGTAAGCAAAAAGGTCAAAAGAGTTAAGACAAGCTCTGGCTCTCCGTGACTCGCCGACTTTTATGCATTACACAGATATTCCGTAATGAATTAGTAACCTAAAGTTTATGATCAAGTTTCTGCATGAATTTCGCGTACACAATCCATATATTTTTGATATAAGTATTTTAATTAGGCGTTTCTATAATGCTTAAGAGTCACGTAGCACGAACCCGAATGGCCAACAATAATTCAAGAAAAAAAACTCGCCTTCATCAAGAAAATGTACCGCTCTCGATTGTGTTACTCTCATCATTTTCGTCATAGGTCGCAGGTTTCAAACACTGTCATCGCGTCGACATCGTATTCGCTCGCTTGTTGTTCGTAGTTTTGTCTCGCCTGTAACAACAGATGAACGCGCGCGAACGAGCTTGAAGCTTGAAGAGAGCTGGAAAAAGGCAGAAAAGGTGAAATTGTTATATCTTTCAAACGAGTCCGGCGAGCTGGCATCGTTCCAATTCGTCCGACACTAGCTTTTACCTGAGAGAGAAACCTGCCAAGAGCTTACAAATGCTAACAAAGCACGACATTAGACGCTAATTAATAATGATTTTGAATGATGAATACGCATGCAGAGGAGTAGCTGTACTCGCGGACTTCGTAGCCGTCATGCTTCTACCTAATTAAGACCTCGTTTATCGCGACTCGAGGCAAAATATCGCCGGCAATTTTCATCGTCAGTTTCTGGCACGATTCCCGGTTATCTCTTTTTCCTTTAATTCGACTGGTTTGAACGTGACGAGGGAGACATGGTGGATGATCGTGTAAACCGGATGTCGTCCAAGTCCAATGTCGCAAATTTTCAATGTCGAGATGTCAAATCGCGTCTAAGAAATATTTCATCCTGCCCAAATCGTTCTTTATTAATCTTTTGTTATTTAATGCCAATATGGCGAAATCTACGATTGCCGAGAGTACTACTTTTTGTCTTTTCTTATACTTTTTTTCCTTAATGCAATAAATTTATTAATCTACGTTACGCACTGACGAATGTCTCGAGTAGCGATAAACGCAACGTGTAAGTGTGAAACTCGTACGCTAACATTATGCGGCGTCTCGGGCATAAGCAAACGGAACCCGCATATTAAGCTGAAAGTAGAAACTTCAAGAGAACAACTTGTTCGCACATTTGACTACGAAACGGACTAAGGCAGACTACAGAGTGGCGGAGGCTGGGTCAAAAGTTCACACAGCTTGAGCTTTGGCGTTTTCAGGTCCCGAAAGTTTTCGCAACCAATGGCCCTATATACCCATAATGGAAGCAAGGCGTCTAAACAGAATTGTAGTAGTCAGGTTTCGCGGTGTTTGTACTTTATGTCATTATGCGACAGATGTTCGTGATACAAAATGCACAATAAAATAGACAGTCATGAAAGCGCGATATAAAAATATAAATTTGTGAAGACAGCCATATCGAGGTTGCTAGTCAAGTAGCAGCAATGAAATAAAGTTAATCTAGAAATCTGAAAATATACTGTGAGTCTAACATATCAATATATTCATAGATATGAAAGATACAAAATACGATATTGGAAATATATAAATTGTAATGATTAAATTCTTAGTCTAAATATTTTAGAATATTCTATGCTTTTAAAATAAATTAAGCAAATATTCTTGTACATTATAAATGTTATCGATATACGATCGTAATCCTACTTGTTGCACATTTGACTACGAAACGAACTAAGGCAGACTACAGAATGGAGGAGGCTGGGTCAAAAGTTCATCGGAAAGCAGTAGTATGCTAGTTTGTAGTATGGAAATTGCAAAATAGAGTGTAGAACGTTATGAGTAAAAATATGCTGATATAAATAAAAAATATAACGAGCGCGCACTATAAATATTTGTAGGCGATGTTTTGCAATAATAGGTAATACAGGCTTGTATTATAATTAATGTAGTCTTGCTTTAATCTTCAGTCGACAAGTTTGGTTATTTACCGCCAGATTAAAGTTGCAAAGTACTAAAGTGTGACGCATCGCCTAGGTGAACTTTACGAGATCGAAACTCAACATGGACGTCACTATCAATCGGAGTGTGCACACATTTTGCGCAAACTTGCCTTAGCTCTTCTCGAGCAGGTAATAAATAATTAGATTACTTCACAGAGAGGACCCAATACAATGCCTGCAGTAATACCCTGTAAGACTTATTAATCCTATTTCACGTTTTCTCGCTTGCCGTTACAAAATAATAAGAAACGTTAGACAAAGCAAGTTAGAATATAAAATGCTAATTCCAATGTCTCAATAGATCAGTGTTGCCAGGTCTACCGTTTTAGCGGTAGATCTACCGTTTTGGCTCTTTGTTTTAGGTTTTTGTATTACTTATAATTTGAGTATTTTTTCTCTTAACTATCAGTTTCATGTCGTATATTATACGAAACTTCTAAAATAAAAAATCTACCGCTTTAAATTTCAAATCTATTGCTATTTTGGCATGTCATCTACCGTCAAATTTTTCAAAAACCTGGCAACGCTGCAATAGATATTTATAACTTTGTTGCTTCGTATTTCTCTTTATCTTATTGCTCTTCTTTTAACATCAGAAAATACGCTCAGTTATCCGTTTGAAAGCAAATAATTAATTTCCGGTCAAATAAATTAAGTTCAAGCTAGCACAATCATTGATTTTAACGAAATGATGAAAAAAAATCGGGAACAAATTGGCAACGAGCAAGTATTAAATTCCTATTTTATTCGATTGTGCTAAATGATTTTGCCAGCTTAACAAACGAGATAGAAATTTGCCCTAGATTACCTTCAATTTGTCCGTCGATATTGTAATTTTTTTATCAACATTCTATTATGGTATATTCAACGTTATATCGTGAATATAAAATATGATAGATTATTCGGTTTCTTCCATCTGAAGCCCCGTCTCGAGTCACTTGACGCACAAGTTTGAAGCCCAAAAACTTCCAAATACATGCCGGGGGGTCGAATTTCAACCATCTGGAAATCTTAGAACTTGGTGTACACGTAGCTCGCGTAAACTCGTAGCAGTATCTTCACCAGAAATTAGTTCATAAATAATTGGGTTACTTTACACGAACTGAATATAAGTCAGGCACTTATTCCACGCAATGCGGGTAATCGTATTTTATCTTCCACGACCAACGGGACATTAAAAAATTTATATGATAATAAAAGTATCGCAAAGAGAACCCCCAGAATAATGAATCTTAAATTACATTGAGCACTCTGTACGTTGTCAGGTACATTAAAATGTAGAATTGTAATTGCATATGCGCACCATAGACTGAAGTTGCTAACTGAAAGCTATATTATTCAGTGATGTACAGGCAGTTTTAGCTTTTTAATTAGGACTATCACGTTTGTATTGGTTTTCTGTATATTACGATTTTATCATTGGATTAGTCGTAATGGATGCACGGGTATATATTTCGTCGAAAGTTCTGGTTAAAATAGTTGAGTACTCGTTAAAATTTCTGCCTGAGAGAAATAATCTCATTAAATCGAGTAAAAATCTAAATTCTATCAAAATTTTTCATTAAATATTTGGCGATTATGGCGATGGTTAAAGCATCTACGTTATAAGCTACATTTACATGTTTGCGTTCCGTTGCACGAGGAGTTCATAAATAATTGGATTACGCGGCGTTCGCGGTGGCGATATAATACGGACACGTAGCCGCCGTGATGCTCGATAGTAATTTTCCTCGCGGATACCCTCTCTCGCGATCCCTGTACAACCGCGCGTGGGGCGTTAAAAGGGTGCATACCCGTTATAAAGTGCATTGCGCCAGCCAACCTAATAGGTAATTACAACATGGCGTGAACATATCGCGGGTGTGTAGATATAGGTACAAGGTTGTAAGCGAGTGCGCGCTGTGTCTCACGTTACATAAGGTTCCTTCGCGCGAAAATATAGACAATTAACGGTCCATTAAACCCATTAAATCTGTATTCGACTGTCGATTTGCACGCGACAAATTTAGATTCTACTGTGAAAATTACGCAAGATTAGCAAACGGACATTTACTTGAAGGAATTCTGGTCCTACAAATAGAAGATACATATTTTTCTATTGAAAGAATTTTTATTAAACGCAGAAATACAAAATATATTAGACGTTTTGATTATGTAATTTACGTTAACAAACAAAAATGTCTGTAGACAGTTATACACTGAGAAAAAAAAGCTGTTGCTTCAATTAAAGTGGTATCACGGGGTGCCAAAAACATAAGTAGTTCATTCAATTGTATTATTAATAGACCCAATATTTGGATTATTAAAACAATGATTGAATTATTGGTTTAAAAATGCAGACATTGGGTCTAATAATAATACAATTGAATAAACTACTTATGTTTTTGGCACCCCGTGATACTTTAATTGAAGCAACAGTTTTTTTTCTCAGTGTAGTAAAGCGTCGATTTCTTGTAAGACATATCGTGGTTATTCGTTCTACGTGCAAAATTCGAAAATAGGGATAAGGCAAATAGATTCCTTCGGTAAAGTAGTCTCACATAAGGAGATATCTCTTGTCGTCTTACCTGGCTACCCTTCACCGGCGCGTTCGGCGATCGATCAACGTTTTCACACCCGAGAGCGGGAACATTAAATCGTGACTGGCGGATACCATTCCTCATCTTTTCTACATTCTTGAGGCCTTACGGCGCGAGAAAGACTCCGAAAATGACGATGAATTGTTGCTAGATGCAGAGGAAAGAAATTTATGACGCCGGGAGAACGCATGGCCGGCCAGCCTTTTTGGTTTGTCGCTGACAAGCTTTATTGCTCCGAATAATGTTCGGTCCTCACACTCTACAAGGCTATTTTATTCATCTTATTTGCAATTGTAAACGCAACGCAGGGCGAATAAAAAAGGGGAGCGAGATTGATTATAATGCATTTATGGACTAAAGTTTGAACTAAAATGTTGAAAAACTGTAAATGCTTTTCACCAGTGGACAATCGGTGGACAATTAATTAAAAATTTTAAAGTTCGGGAATTACAAAAAGCGTCAAAATAAATAAATATTAATTTTATGCTTGCATTTAAAGTTTTATAAAGTTATGTGTAATAGATTTACACGTATATCTCAGATAGGTGATGAAACATATTCTTAATTATTTAAATAATGTAAAATGTAAATAATCATTGTCAACAGCATCGAAAAAGATAATGCTTTTATCGCGTATGCCGATTATTTTGCTGATCGTTCGCGTCAATCGTCGCTAATGCACTGCTCCGATTCGCCCGGTACCACAATCGCGAGATACATTGTTCGGTTAAAACTGCAGAAACGCATACGTGGTGGAAGGTCCGGGAAACGAGCCCGTAATAGCGAAAGGGCAGAAGCGAAAGAAAATAATGATCCCTTGGCGGCGAGGGCAACGAGAAACGAGAAATAAAACGGTCGACGGGTGCATCGCGCATTTTGTAGATATTTAATGAAACGAAAATCACGCGGGGCGATTCCGACTGATTGATGTATCGATCATTAGTGCTCGGGTTCTCCAGTACGTCGTACGGCCGTCCATCGGCCGTCCATCGTCCATCGGGGACTTTTTATTCGACCACCCGGTATTATTGCGGGCCGGGTATCAATCACTGCCGCTGCTATTATTGGGCTAGTACTTTTACTGTTTATTTACGGAAGGGAGGCCGCCGCGAACCGCTAGAAAGGGATGTCAGGCTGTGGAGCGGGATGGAGAGAGAAAAAGAGAAGGGCAGAAAGGGAGAAAAGCGTTTATAAGGGGAGATGATTGGATCGGAGAATACAGGGCAGGGTCGATGACGACTGTCAAAGAACTAAGTCGTGACAATCCGCAAGGGGTGCGTAGGAAAAAGGGGCACGCGTTAGGGTGGATATTAAGCGCCACCGTTCCAGCGCGGTAAAGCGGTTTTATCAATATTAACGGTGCTTTTCGTCGTTGTAAACGACGCTGTTGCCGAAAAATAATGCCCGCGCGCGACGCCAGCTCCCTACCGTTTCATTCACCATTCGCAGGCTCGCGACATAAACTCGGTCTCTTTTCGGCAATTGTGCCTCGGCCAGCGTTCGCATTGAATCATGTCTCCGCCGATTATGATCGATTTTGGGAAGGGGGCTGAATGCTCGATTTGCGTTACAAATCTGGGTGTTTGTCACGCACGCGCTCGGTTCACTTCCCAAGAACCTGATTAAGTACGTCGAGCGAGTGCTGCGCACCCAAGTTGTTACGCGACATACATCTGCCGGGAAAGTTCCAGAGCTTCGGACAGCTTCGGAGATGTAGGAATATCTGCGTGACACGCGGAGGGGAAAATCGAGGATCACGCGGAGCTTTAAGTTATTCATTATATGTGGGACAGGCAAGAGATAGCTACTCACGGATGAACGGAGAGCGGAAGCTGCTGAAACTCTCGCTTCGTAGTTGTAGCGGGAAATCAGGGAGTCGACCACGCCACGATCTCCCAGCATCGCGTAACGGCGACCGTTGTTAGAACGTATCGTTTCCGTGTACGTTTACTCGAAGTTGTTACGTTATTAACCCGTGGCGCGGCGACGTTGAGTTTACCATTCGCCGAACTATTCTGGACCGGATTACTGATCTCTCGCGATTTCGGCGCGCAATATCGCAATCTGATAGTTGACTACAACGGTACATCCATGTTTCTACTATGCATTTCTGGCGATTTCATCTAATGGGTACCCCAGCGATCCGCTAAATCATTATCCGCACCATTCGTATTTAACTCTGCGTTAATGGGGTCCAAAAATCTCACACGATTGGCGATGAACTTTTCGTCTTTGAATGATCTTTGAACTGTTGTAATCTTTTTATCAATTATATATATATATATATATTCGATTATTGAATAGACCATGACAGAGTCTTGTCCCACGTAACAGTGCGAAACGCCATAAGTATTTATTTCAGGTTGCGGTTAATTGGCGTTTTCAGATTACACGCAATGTCGGAAACAATTTAACGTAACAATATGGCTCCATTAGCCATATGTACGCCTGCATGGTTTTGAGAATTTTTTGAAAACCTGATTACACAATCCGCGTACATCGGCAGCGCCAATGCAGGATTACGGCGCGGCGGTGTCGTAAACCGATAGCGGTGCGGAATTGTTTCCATTCAAATCCGAAACACAATCGATCTACGGTAAAGCCCAGAATGCGCCGCGCCGATTTTCCATCTGATACATTGTTGCGAAATATTTGCGTGAGCACGCATTCGTTATTTCATCGAGACATTAACGTTTTAGCTATTGTAAGGACGAAGTCGCGCTTGTAAAATTTTTTATTTAAAATATTACCAGTCGAAGTAACATCATTTTCACTTGATATCACGCCGCATGCAAATTCCACTGTCACAAAATTGCCACGTCCGAGCCCTTTATTGCCGTGATATTCGCGGGAATATTCATTGTGACAGACGTCTAATCTGTAATTTTGCCAGCACTACAGTGCAAGATGAGAACCCTTCATATACACTGGGAATTCTGCAGCTCCCATTCCTTGAGGCGGCAGATGTAATGGGAACAGGAGTTCGCAGTATGCGCAAACGGACACGCGGCCAATGCATTAGTTAATTGGAGTTAATTACGGACTGGTTAATTAATCCACGTGTTATCGAAATATTACCTGTAGAGTTTCCATAGCCTTTTTCAGAATTTAATGATTTTCAGACCAGTTATGCAAATTCCAAGGATCTAATTAACATTAGGGATATGTCAGCTTATATTGCATGTTTATAGCTCCAATATTTTATGAATAGGATTAAAATAAGTTTTTATGTAATTCTACTTAATAACCATATTATTGAAAAGTATATTGAAAAGTTTAACATAACAGTAGAGGAGAAGGTGGTAATATGGAACCCCCCAATATCTTAATATGATTTAGTTGCACTCTATGAGTGACAGCTGAAACTTGTACATTAGGTTGCCCTTTGAGCCGTCAGAGCGTTACAGCGTTTTTTTTCTTTGTCTATAATTTTTGTATAATAAAAATTTTTTTAAAAAGTAAAATAAAATATTTTTTATCATATATATTCCTTCTATATTAATTCCTTAAATAAATGTAATACTTTTTTCAAAGTTATTCAACATTTCATGAATTGTTTTTAATTTTCCGCATTAAAACAGTAGGAGGTCCATATTACCAGCACATTACAACATACCACCCAATTACTCACTTTGCAATAATCTTTAAGCAGCTTTTTTGTAAGTGGAGAATCATTAATTGGACGTTAGAAATGGGTTACCAATAGAGTAAAGAATCTAAGCATACCAAGAATAAAAAACTTTCTTATAATTTACAAGAAATCGTTAAAAAACAAAGTGGGGTTCCATATTACCACCTTCTCCTCTATCAACTTTATTATAAAAATGATACATTAATCACTGTTATTTTTTCTATGCGAATTCTGGTCACTAACGAATTATAGAAAACAGTACATTTTGTTTCTTGTATTCTTTATATTAAACATTAAAAATACATTCAACGTAATTTTAAATTATCATGTGACCCATGCAGGCCAATGGATCGATATGACTGTGCCCTTTAAAAAGACCCAACATTGAAAATTTATTGTTCAATCAATAAAACGCTTTTCTAAGAGAATTCGTCAGTTCCACGTCACAAAATAGTCGGATTTACTCGTGGCTAGTAAATATTAAAATTACGCTTCGAATAACGCGACGATAAATTATAGAGACATACGGCGTAAACCGCGAGACGCCAATATTATTTACCCATACGTTACGACAAAATCGATAGGACAAGCATTCATATCGGATAAAACGGGATCGAAAACTGGCAACTCGAATTTACGTTCGCCGTGAAAGTTATTATCTGTAACAGATCATAATTTCGTTTCGCCTGCAGCAAGACACACACGTTTGCGCGGCAAAATGTTTCCCCTCTTTTATTTTTAGAATTATTTGCGTACATCATGCAAACCACCAGATCGCGTTCCTATCAGATTACACGAAATTTCGGAAACAATTCTGATTCGGTAATGGCCCGGACCATTCGCCCGTTCGCCTGACGCCAGTTTCGGGTATTTTGCGGAACCTGATTAATCGGTTTGCGTAGGCCATCTCGCGCGATAACGCCGCGACGAGCAATGGAGTTTCTATCGATGATGCAGATAATCGCGCAGTGAAATGATTTTCGCTGTTTTCCTCTCCTTGTGCGAAACGAGCAGTTTCAAAATAATAGCAACGTTTGGATTTTTTATTTATCAGTTGGAATAAACATGCACGAGAGATAAATTAAGAAGTTGATAGAGATTGTAAATTATTTATTGTATATCAATGTTTTTAAACGAGTGCGAGTTGATATCAAATTCTCTCAGAGAGACGATGAGGAAAAATATGTTTTCGGCATTATCGATTCGACTGAATTGCGGACTTAAAAAAATCAGCGTACGATGTTTCGATCTACCTACACCTACACGTCGCGTGCGAACAGAGCACGGGCAAATCAACTGCTGCGAAGAAAACTTTGCCACGTAATGGACTGGATTTTCGATTCGACCTACTACACTTAGAAAATATTTTTTTTCGATTTAGAGCACGGCAGTACGTAAGTACGTAAGTACTAAATAACAAACGTGGCGATTATCACAGTCGACGCGAAAATCCGCGTCGACAAATCGGTACGCGCATTTCCGACGGTAATTCATCGCATGATACCATTAATTACCGTTCTCTCCTCGTGATCAACACCCTATACAGCGATCTAAGTTGATAATACGGGATACGATACGATGCGTTGTCTGCGTAACGGCGACATATCGTGAATACGATACCGCATCTGTTACGCGGAACGAAATTGCAGAACATCGTGAAACGGGGATGGGAACATAGTCGGGCTTAACCGCGCGACTAGAAATTAATTCTCGCAGCTGCGCGCTGTCCTTGCCCGCGACTAACACCCGGTATCAGGTGAAGGCATTATTTAGTGTCAGCCAATTAACATGCCGGTGCGATCATGAGTGTTCACCTCGTCCGTCTCGCGGTCATCGATCGCGGAGTCCCTTTTCGTACCGTGCCGTAACTACGGGGCAAAATTGCACGCCGAGCGATAATATCGGACTCATGTTTCAGGCACGCTATCCTGAATCGCCCCGGAGAGAAATAGCTCGTGGAGAGACCTCGAGAAAGGTGGAAGGGCGAGGAGGCACGTGCGCTCGTGTGCGCGGTGCGAGCCTCGGGGCCGAATTTCGCTGAAATTCCAACTAGATTCGATCGCGCGATTCTAGTTGATTTGCCGGTTCGATTACCAGCCACATATTGTCCTCGTATGTACCCGCATGAATTTCCCCCTAATAAACACGCGAACCTTCCTCATTCGTGCGCGCAATACGGTTGAACGAATGCTCGTCACTCGAAACTGTGCAGTTTATAAGAGATCTTATGAGGTATATAATAACAACATATTCTCTCTGAGACGTTTCTTTCATTTTTCTTTTGAGTTAATAAAGTTGCGAGTCGAAAAGTAAGAGAAAAAATACAATTGTATAATTAACGTTTCTTTGCTGTGTTTTAAGATCATTATTAGTATTATCATTAAATTGATTATTAATTTAATCTATGTGATATTACTATTTCCAGCTCCAACTAGAGATTGCATTTTAAAACCGAAAAGTAATCGGCGCGTAGTTTGCTGAACTGAAAAATGTATATAAATTCAAAATTCACAAAAAATGTTATTTGACACAAAGATTCTGCTCGACTGTAAAAAGACCTATATATATGTATTTGCATTATATATTAATGTATTTTATACGGTTTATATGCATTCTCTTACAGATCGAGCTTTCTGAATTATTTGTTATCTTTTATCAAACATGAAAACACGTAACAACATGAAAGTTCTGATAGGTACATTGCAAACAGAAATGCACGAATGGCTTAATAATACAGAAAGTCGAATGAATATTCGTTTGACAAGTGGTTGGATACGTGCGTCCATTTACGAAATAGACGCACAGTGCGGAAGCGCTTTAAGGACGCGGTGGACAACGGAAAACGGAATTACGTCCGCGCGTGCACTGCGTCCGACCAACCGTCTTCTCATACCATCTTTCGCCGCAACCAAGAAAGGCAATGGCGCGAAATTACACTTGGCGAAACCGCTATAAAAGCTAAGAGGACCACACGAAGAAATGCCTCTCCGCTTTCTATCGTTTCTCGCGGCTGTACTTTCGTACAGCAAAGAGTGTTTAATGTACCACGGATTTTTTCGCTTGCGCCGATCGTTTCCCGCATTATCTCTCGCGACAGTATTTCCGTGTAGAGTTTGTTTACCGTAATCCATTTTCTTGATTTAATTACTTTTTCGTTGCAACGTAAAACAGTAATAATAGAAGATTTAGGAATGATTATGTTTATAGAAATGATTATGATTATAAAAAATGAAACAGGTAAACGGGCTAATGCGAATCGCGCACGATTAACACACACACACACACACACACACACACACACACACACACACACACACACACACACACACACATACAGTACGCTGTTATATTTTATAATAATAAATATGCATTAAAAATACGAAAAAATAATAAACGTTTCGGCTCACTTTTGAGCCATCCTCAGTATCGTCGTAGATTATTAAACAACGTCATACATTAAAAAACTAATTACGCATATATCGGAAAAGCCGATTCTTACGTTTTGTTTCATCTTGCATCTTGCGGCAGCTTAAGGTGAGCATATTTTCCAGATAGTTGTTGTCTATGTAACTGTAATACAGTTACCTTTTTTGTCTAGTTCTTTACATCTTCTACCCAGCTAAGTAACTGGAGTGGACGACAGTGATGGCCAATATTCTATTCAACGTAAAGGCCCTTCACTTGAGTTTGTCACTTCGGGATGCAGGCAGAAACAACCGAGCTTTTCCGATATATGCGTAATTAGTTTCTCAATGTATGACGTTGTTTAATAATCTACGACGATACTGAGGATGGCTCAAAAGTGAGCCGAAATGTTTATTATTTTTTCGTATTTTTAATGTATGTATATTTATTATTAAAATATAACAGCACACTGTGTGTGTGTGTGTGTGTGTGTGTGTGTGTGTGTGTGTGTGTGTGTTAACCGCGCGCGATTCGCATTAATCCGTTTATTTGTTTAATTTTTTATTATATCACGAATCCTAATATTTTTGATTATGATTATACTTGCTGGATAAAAATAAATATATAAAAATAGCGTTGAGTCCGACTCGTGTCATCTTGTGTTACAGGAATAAACGTGAACTATCGAAATATAATCGCATTCCAACGTGACACGTGGCATGTGCGTCGACGGCATGATTTTTGCGATTCCCATTTATCCTCGCCGACGCCATCAACACTTGACGCACCTCTCTTTTTTTAATTTCGCCATTCGTCTTGCTAATGTATCTTTCCAATTCACCGTGTGTGCCGAACGATTTGTCAAATGCAGTAACAGTTAGAGCGATCGCATAACACTGGAAACTATACATCCTGAAGAATTATCGCCTGTCCTATCTGATTAATTCTAACACACTGGAAGCGCGAATACTCTCCGTATCTAAACACGTTAAGCAGCAATTGAAACAATATCAAACAATGTTCGCGACCGATACGATATTCAATTGCACACTATTGCTTCGGACAGCGTTAAATAGTATTGTGTGTATTTACCCATTTAACACCGCAAGTTTATCGCTATCTCGTACTATAACAGAGATATGCGAACGGACGACAACGCGGATGAATGAAGAACTTGCATGTATAACAGGAACAGTTTCTATATATAACTATGTAGCATGATATAAAACTTTTTACATTTTTCTCTTTATTAAACAAAAAGATATTATAATAAAATTACGTTTTCTTGTTTAGTCTTCTTAAAGCCTTTTTTGAAACTGAGAAAAATGTAATTTTATATCATTCTCTATAGTTTGAGTTTAAATAATTAAAAACTGTATTAAAATTAAAATCTAAAATCAATACTTTTTTCGACAGTTAAATATATAATGTCCTGCAATATTAAAGACGTTTCTACGTTTTCCAAAATCCCGCTGATATTCAGTTTTGACGATCTTCCATGCGCGGATATTCCTGGAAGGTATTGTGCACGCTTAAGCTCTCCGAGGTCACATGGCGGAGCTTTGCGGACCGTCCCCGGTGAAAAACTGTCCGAGCCGACGCGCTGAGCCCGCTTTAACGATTGCTTTTTCCGACTCGGTTGGGTTTGGGGACGTTGCTTCAAAAGTGGGCGATAGAATTTCGCACCCACGTACACACGAAACATGTACCCACACGGGAACATGGGAATTTCACCGTATGATTGTAAGGTGAAGGACCCGGAACGGTCGCCAAACCGCCATTAAGAGGCATTCCATCGATCTGACGTAAATAAGATCCGCCAAGGCCTTTTGTAGAATTTTCCTTCTTATTGAGAAAAGCCGAGGCACCATTGAATTTCGAGCGTCTACGTGCCCGACGTGGCCATAGATATTATACGGTCGGTTCTAATGATATTAGGGCATCAAGAACGGGAGGCGAGGATGAGAAGCTTTTCCTCGCGGTGGATGATGCTGCTGGGAAGACAAGAAAACGATGCGAAAGAGGGCGAGAAGAGGATTCGGCTTAGGCTTCTTGTTCTCTCGGAAATCCGTGGTTCGATCCGCGTTAGATCCTCGGTGTAGCGGCGGGATAATCGCGCTCCTTTGTAAACCTTGGTTCCACTTTCTAGCACTCCACTTTCCATCGACATTTCTTTGAAATCACTTGGCGGCAGCAATTCTTATTACAAGAGTAAAGTACTTGACTCTTGCCCCTTCTCGCCTGACTCTTGCCGTTTACATAACGAAAATGGACTGCTCCTCCAGTCTGTTTAACTGCCATTAAGTTTTTGTCTGGTCTATTGTCAAAATTGGATGTACAGAGAACAAGTCTTTTATTTATATTTGTGAAGGTAAATGCCAATAGAGCTTTTTAAATTTTACGTTTATTAAATTAATGTTTAAATGTACATATAAGATCGCTAATATTCATAAATAATGATCACAATGGATGCCATAATATAAATCTTATCATATTTCAATAGGGAAAAACTGTAATTACCATATTATGTATTATGCCAGTTATAGTATTTAAGGGGTTACATCTATAATAATTGACACATCGAAAAAATGAGACCTTTTTGAGAATTTTTTTTTGAGAATACTAAAAAAGCAATCAAAATGAGCTTTAGAGGGTTTATTCTACATGTATTGAAGTATACAAAAAAATTTTTTTATAAACAAAATGGCGGCTCAGTCGTAGCTACAGTAAGAGCGCTTTTTTTGTAGGCGCTCCACGGGCGAAAACAGAACTTTTTTGGATTAGCATCTGGAACAAAATAAAAAAATTTTTTCGTTATTTACATTAGTTTTGCTACAGAAGTACACACGATTATTAAGAAATATGGTTTTTTCGCAAAATGTCATCATCTTAAAAAAAAAATTTTTTTTTTCAAGATGACATTTTGCGAAAAAACCATATATTTCTTAATAAGTTCTGTTTTCGCCCGTGGAGCGCCTACAAAAAAAGCGCTCTTACTGTAGCTACGACTGAGCCGCCATTTTGTTTATAAAAAATTTTTTTTTGTATACTTCAATACATGTAGAATAAACCTTCTAAATCTCATTTTGATTGCTTTTTTAGTATTCTTAAAAAAAATTCCCAAAGAAGTCTCATTTTTTCGATGTGTCAATTAGATGTAACCCCTTAAATCTTAGTTATAGTATTTGAATTTTAGTAATATTCGCGAACGATAACAGTTTGTGAATATTACATAATTGAATAGATACCTATTATTATGAACCTATTATCATAATATGCGTTATTATTTCAAAATTAATCTAGCTAATCCACGGCATCGGGTGATCTAATGACCACAAATCTCATAAATTACCTGATCGCGCAAATAGAATTCAGCGCTTTCGTAAATAGCATAACCGTTGCACTGTTCATGTTGTCTCGGAAGAAAATGCGAGTTTACGTCCCGTCACGTCTTTTCATCACGTTATAATCCCTATACAGCCGCACGAAAGCCCTATTTCGACTTTGCGCTATCCGAAAGTGGCGCGAACGTCGGAAAGCTCCCGCTATACGAAGAAAAGAGGATTTTAGCTGGTAATCTTGTCTTTCGGGGCGAATAGGAAAGCTGCCAATGCCAGCGGCATTCGTCACGTAATAGGACGTACGTGGATACTCGTGCATTGAGTCGTTGGGTATAGGCGATGTATGGCAGTCGTGAAGGGGTAGTGACTGGTGGTTACCGGTTCCGAGAATGATGCACGGTCAGGACGTGCGGCGTGACACTCTCTCCATCCTTGAGCCGTTACCCTCGTAACGGCTGCACTCGGGGGGGATTTGGGTTTATAGCGCTCACCGCTAGTTGTTGCGTCTTGGGAATCGTTTGTTTAGCGCGCTCTCATTAGTGCATTAAAGTCCGCTCGTCGCCCGTCTTAGCTGTACTATCTCTCACTTTAGCGTCCAATGCATCAAAGACGCAGTCAAAGATTAATTTACGTACAGACACGTACAGCGTCTTACATTTTATAATTATTACAATTACAATTATTACAATTACAATTATTACAATTACAATTATTACAATTACAATTATTACAATTACAATTATTACAATTACAATTA
>NJRP01000054.1:400986-493802 GCA_003063835.1 Aphaenogaster floridana
TTACAATTACAATTATTACAATTACAATTATTACAATTACAATTATTACAATTACAATTATTACAATTACAATTATTACAATTACAATTATTACACAATTACAATTATTACATTTTACAATTATTACATTTTACAATTATTATGTATTTACATCTTACAATTATTGATTTATTTACTTATTATTATATGCTCTTCGAAACTTGGAGCTGTGTTTCTAAATTAACAAGAATGCCAATAAAACTTAATACATATAATTTTTGACAATCAGCGATTCAAATTCATATAAATTATATTTCATAAAGATTAAAAAAGTTAACTTCTTTATTTAATTTTGAATTAATCTTATTTGAACTCAATTTATTTTAAGCGTTATATAAATATTTAAAGTTGAATATTGCATGAGTTGCATTATGCAATTATTTTAATTGACGCTTGATTGAATTTTTGATAAAGAGAAGTTAATTAGTAAAATATTTGCAATTGAATTTTCTAAATGAAACGAAAAATAGAAGAATTAATAGCAGGAATGATAATTGTTCCATGAATATGCTGTTTTTCAGTTTATTTTACGTCATCATTTAATTTTTCCTTGATGAAAATTTAAATCAGGACCACCTTACAAGAAATGCCGTAACTTTCTTCAATATTATATCTAACCAAGTTATTACTTGGTAATTAAGTTTCAAATTCTATCAAAGTAAAATTTCCTTTGTTTTAATTGAGATATAAAGTTCTATGATTTATTTACACTTTTGGAGTTCAACTTATCAGTTTATTTTTACTTTTTGTTATCAACTAGCTTCTTAATTAAGCTAATGCTTAAATATAATAGTTTGAAGACATATACATTCTGCATTTTTATTAATGGATATATTTTTATAACTTTCCCCTTTTTATCCATCAAGACAACGATTTTCTATAATCTCCAATCCTATACACGGAAAGAACGGTTTTGCTGAAATATTAAAAAATTTGGCCAGATACAGATCTGAAAAATAATTTTGTTGGAACATGAAAATAATTATGTAGGACGCCTAAAATAGTTGTTAATATCAAAACTTTTTGCAGCATTATCATTATGTTGGAGTGTCCTACATAATTATTTTGATGATCCAACAAAATTATTTTTCAGATCTGTATCTGGCCAAATTTTTTAATATTTCAGCAAAACCGTTCTTTCCGTGTATTAGATGAATGAAAATACAAAGCATCTCGTACAAATTGTAATTAACAATAAAAATTCAATTTGTAACATACACCGTGCAAACAAAACGAAATATTTGAAAATTTATTTCACACTATCAAACCTCGGCATGGCATAGAGTTTAGAAAGGATTCGTCCCGTGCATCATGCACGAAGACACGATTTGCATATCGGAAGAGTCAGCAATGAGAGCGTGGATGCGGTAGCGCGGCGGGGAAGGATCATATCCGCGTATTACCTGAAATTACAGGTAGGAGAGTCGATTCCCGGTCGATGCGATAAAATCACCGCCGGTACGGCCGCGAATCCCGGGTGAAGGGAAGGTTCTAAATCGGTCTTTCCTTCCGCGTCGGGATGGTATACATATATGCACGGCGTAGAACGCGGCACGTGGCCCATCATCTCTCGTGGCGGCTTCTCGTAAGTGAGTGAGTGGCACGATCACGTCGTAGGATCGCGTGTCAACTGCGAAGCCGGCTTCTTTGCATCGCCCACTCTCACCTTCTTCTAGCCGCTGCTGCTGGCCATGCGACCCCGCCGCATGTGACCTCACACGTGAGGCAGCACGCTGTATGCCGGGCACGCAGCCCTCATAAATAATGGTGACTACTGGCGCGAGAGTCCGTCGGCGGCAGAAGAGCGAAAAGTAGCTTCGAGAGCTCCCTACGAAGTCGTCTCGATATTGCATTATTACTTTTAGGTCGGGCGCCCAAGAACGGAGGGCGAAAACGCGGGTTGAGTGAACGGGGATAAGGGGTGAAACTGTGCGGACGTGGTTCGGTCGACGACGGGTGGCTGCGACTCTTCGTTCGGCGGTGAAAGATCGGATAAAGATTGCCGCACGTACCCGATTTCTTCGTTTTCCGTCGCGCGCGCCATAAGGCGGGCCGCTGGCTGCCGCCGAATGGAGATTTCCCATAAATTTTACGTCGTGGTCGACGATAACCGCACGGGACACGGGCGGAAAGAGGTTGCGGCTACAGTGGTGGTCGCACTTCCGGCGTAGCGCCGCCAGAAAAGGGTGTTACATACCGGGGAAGAGAAATGTTTCTGCTGGTGCAATATCTGTCCTGCTCTTTGCTACATTCGCACGATTACACTCTCGGAGATACAATTCCATGCACGCTAACACGTAACTAATGTGCGGCTAAAATTTCACGAATCTCATCGATCCTTTCTTTCACACATGACGCATTTCTTTTTCATTATATTTAAAATAAACATCAGTAAAACTTTAAAATTAATGCGAAATAAATTGACCTTTTGAGAGATCGAATTAAAATCTACATGAAAAGAGAGTAAATCTTGCATAAGTTTCAAACTCAAAGTAGACTGCTAATCGATTACCTGTGCAAATTTTGATGATGTTTGTTTTAATTAAAAATTACGATCGACTAATTACTGAAATAATTCACCAATTATCGGTATAAACAAAGGAAAGCGAAAGTATTCTTACAATTGATTTCTTGTTCTCTATCGTATTGCTCTTGCCCTTCTAGATCATGCATGCTGTTACTGTGGCCCTTCCTGTAATTTACATTGGCGGACACTGCACTAGCGGCAATAATTGATGGATAAAAGCATATATGCCAGGCGTACATGCTTATATGAACCACCGACCACCGACGCATGCATTAATCTCTCGCCGACGTTTAAAAAAAGTCGGAAAACTTGACGGGCCATTATTCACCTCGTCTGGCTGATGATTATTTACGATAACAGACGAGAGTCTGCTTGTTCGGTGTCTTTCTGCGTAACTGCACTAAGAGGGGATGTTATTTGGAGAAAAAGAGTGTGTCCCTCCATATTACGGAAATTTAATCCGCGTATGCCATTATGTTTTCTTACCTATCCTTCGCGTGTATGCGTGAGTGTTTCGCATTTCGCTCACGTACGTATAAAAATAAGCTACGAATTTATTTGTCACGTGCAATTTCTCGCATTCGCCGTTAGCATGCGTTAGGAGTGAATCCAGGTTTAGAATGCGCGAAGCACGCACGGGCTAAAAAATCGAGCACAATAATTCAAGGCGCGTGCAGCTCGCGCGCTGCAATTAATTCAACGTCAACTCGCGGATGATACCGGTCGAAATCAGTATTTTTGTTTTCCGTTTTCCACGTGAAATATGTGGCGATTCGTACGAGTTGATTAACATACTATGAGGATGCCGCAGGCCGAAACGCGCGTTTAAATATTACTTTGTGCGGTAAAGCGAAGGATAATGGGTTCCCGGACGTTCATTACAGGTCCGCATTACAGAGATTGATTATGTTTTACGATGTGGATTCGTAAGAGTTTCCGATATCGCATTTACACACCATGCGTAATGCAGTATATATTACGCTAACTTATTACCGCAAAGCTCTCTTTCGGCAATTTAATCGAACTGTAATGCCATTCCTATATTAATGAACGATGTAGATGCCTATAAAAATAGTTGATATTTACAAAAAACAAAAATTTGATCTCGCTAAACATTTCTTATTTATTGTGTCATATTTTGTAACATTAGATTACGATTCATTACGGAATTCATTACATGATCGTAGTAACTATACATCTTATCGTTTCTTAACGTCCTACTGCGTTACTGCCAGCTTAATTAGCTTCTAGTACAGTGTGTAGAAGCACAAATTTATGAGGGTTATTATGAGGACTAGTGCTAACTTATTAAGCTTTTAATGCCAGAAACAGCGTGTCGTATAAGTGAGTAATAGAGCGTTTTTGGATACAAATCATTACGTAACTATCGTTATGGAGGTTTATTACTATTCGATATACCTGCTGTCGTGGAAAGGTTTATAACCGAAGATTTATGTCGCCTTAATGTCGCCAGCTCTCATATTACAAACGAGAGAATTATTATGATTGTAAAAGTCGACTGTCCTCGCACCATGTATTAAAGAAATATTTATTTCTGTCACGGACAATTACCCCGAGGTGCAAAATGATAAATGGAAAAGGGTCACGTGAAATTCCGAAGAATGGACTTTTCAAAATCTATTTTTTAAACGCGTTCACGGTGCAAGCATTTTCTAACATCGTTTCTCAGAGGGGTCATCTTTTATTCCTATCTCGTATCAAAGAAGTTTATGAAGCATCGCGTATCCGACACCGGAAGGAAGCAACTGTCTTCGAGAATGATGAATCACCGAAAACCTACAGAAGGATAATTCAGGTTGCATCAACCTTTGCCGTCCTTGCGAATTCCGCAGCTTCCCTTCAAGCTTCGCGATAATGACGTGTCAGGGAAGTTGTTTATTAGTGACTGACATTCTCTTGGTTATCTTATTATATAAGTAGCTACTTTAATATCAGATGATGCGCTAATGCGTTGATTAAGTTCGATGATCTTAGTATATCAATAATAAATGATAATGATAACAATAATGAATGCTTTATGAAACGATATTTTATGATCTCTTTGTAAATCTCTGTTATATATATTCTTATAATTGAGAGAGAGAGAGAGAGAGAGAGAGAGAGAGAGAGAGAGAGAGAGAGAGCGAGAAAGAGATGTATATATATAAAATTTATATAGTTTTCGAATTTATATAACTAAATCTGAGAGAAGCTACAAAAAAACACTCGTATTTTAGGATAAAAAATTATTAATGTTATTATTAATATTTTTAAACTCAGTTAAAAAATTTATAATAATAGCATAGAAATTTAAAAATTTATAATATTAAAAAAGCCTTTCTTTTTTTAATTATTTCCCGCTTTTGTCACAGAGGTAACTATTCTTCAATAATATGTTTACTGTAATATTCTAGCTAATTATATGCATGTTGTATTTTTTGTGCGGTTAATTAGGCGGTAATAAAGTCATTTGAAACAGAAAGAGGGTGACATTGGCTAATGTTGGCACCGCTGCGAACGAGCCTGTAAAACGCGTTGGCACCAAGGGGGTTGGCAGAAAACGGTAAGGACCATCCTGGGAACGCTTCGTCATCTCTGATAACTCTCGTGGACCTCCAGCCACACGAATCCCTTGGCTTCTCCAGCCCTACGAAAACTACCCCATTGCGCAGTTATCTCAGGCCCTTCTAATATGATCAGACGTTTTGCCTACCGCCATCCGACATTTTGCCAGCAGGTAAAAAGAGGAGACAAAACGCCAGAAAAGACTGAAGATTAAAAATTCTCCATCTCGATAAGACCGATTTTCGGTTTTCTTATAATCCATGTAGGCGAAAATGTTTATAGCGAATAATACACCTTCTCTCCAAGTTCGATAGTTTATTTCGCTTGGATGTAATCTCATGTTTCCAGTTATACAATCTGAACGTGTCAAAACTTAGCGTATCGTTTCTCTATCATGTGTTTGAAAGTTATACCGAAAAGTATGATATTATATGAGTAGAATCCTTTGAAATGCAATAAGTCATGTTGGGATTATCTATATTAAAATAGATAGATAATGTTCATGCCTATATTGATAATTTATTGAACTTCAAATAAATCGTTTTCAAAATTAGCGTTTTGAATATTTATGCATAAAAAGAACGGTTTTGCTAAAGTATCTAAAATTTAAGCCAAATACAGAACTCAAAATAATTTTGTTGGACCATCAAAATAATTATATAGGAGCATATAATGATACTGCTGCAAAACATTTTAATACTCTAGCAACCAGAATTTGGGATTTGAATCCATAATCATTTAAATATTTAACAAGAATTATTTTCAGGTCTGTATCTGGCTAAATTTTTAAATATTTCAGTAAAACCGTTTTTCTATGTTATATATATGATAAATTCTTAATTGTGACGAGAGAGAGATACACTCTTTTAATTGTGACTTCAAAATTGGATTCATGCAAAATCATACAAAAATTAATACTAAAAGATTCTATTAAAAAATTGTTAGAATAATTACACCTCATGTTAATATATTTAAATTATTTTGAAACTAAAAGAAAATCGTTCAACTAATTTTGAAATAAGCGTAGAATTTGTTAAATAATACATAATTTGGTGAAAAAATATCGCATATAATGCGAAATAAATTAGGTATAAATAGTAGAAAGAATAAAACAGTATGTATTTTTAGATACGTAGAAACTATCATCGGTCGATTGCCAAGTTTCAGAGCGTATAACATAACGGCTGTACATACGCGGCGGATGCGTTTACGACCGGGAGTAAAAAAGATCGATCGCATTTCCGGCGTACCATAGACACTTCGACTGCCGTGTACCGCTTTTTCTTTCGCCGATGCCGGGCAAAGGGTCGAATGAAAAATCACTGCGCGGACCTGAAGCCCGCGGCAGAACATAAATTTTAAAGCGGTAGCGATACAGAGTCCGTGCTGTTTATCAAGGCTCTTTCACCTTCCGGAAGCAGGAGACCGGAGATCTATTAATTTCGGCGCAACGGTTCACTAACTCGCGCTAACATCCCGTAAGGTCGAAAGCGGGAATGGCCTCACTCTATAATTTTTCGGGAATCGGCGTTCTCGCTATCGGCTCGCGCCATACTTCGAAAACTATGAAATATAAACGTGCAAAAGAGCGTCTATTTAGAGCATATCGAAATAGCGAAATACCTTTATTTTCATATGGTCCCATTTCACGAAAGCTTACATCATTATCTATTAAATAGAATGTCGATCCAGTTGTCGGTAGTATCAATAACCAATTAGTGCTCAAGTGAGTTACGAATAGCTAGTAGCAAAGGCAAATATCCTTGCAAAGATTAATACTTTTCGTTAATATTATAGCGAGTATAATTGCTTCTCTCGTCGAACGAAACACAAAAGTTATTACGTGTACAAAATGTTCGTTGAATTTCGTTTTTTTTATGTACCAATTAAACATGTGCTTGACCAAAGGGTAGTATTTCGTTCCATTTATAATTCACGAATTCGAATAATGAATGTCGAAATTTTACTCGGTCTCGCGAGAAATCAGTCGACATAGAAGCAGTCAAATATCGGATATCGATCGCAATCAGGGAAGCATATACAGAAACGGCTCTTGAAAAATATGGTTAAATTCCGTTTCGACCACAAGTGGCCCAATTGACTGTGACGCATTATATCGAACAATTTATTTTGTCGTGTAAGAAATTGCCTCGCTTACAAATCAGCGATAGTTTACTACGTTTACCTGGTAGGTAGGCATTATTGATAATAAATGGAGTAAAAAATTGACGAAGGATAAATTCATAAACGGTTGCTGAAAGAATTGTGGACAAGGTGCACAAAGAGAACGCAGATTATATGTGGCTTTTAAAGAAGTCCCGCTGTGTATAACGCGCGTTAATCTTTCTGTAGTGGGTCTTGCGCGGTAATACGTAAGCATTATGCTAAACGTCCGTCTCTTATCTTACTTTGTGAATGAAATTTACACACGCGTAGTGCTCCTATTATGAGATATATATAAGCGTCTTTTTGCCTTTTTAATGAATGCATGTTAAATAAAAATGTGAATCACTGAAGGTAGAAGCAAAGAATTAGATTAAAATCGAGATTGAAACGGGGTCTCGTTAATTTTTCAAAGCTATACGCAAATCTCATTCGCGATGAGGTTTCGTGATCGTAAAACGATAGGTCGGCATACATATACCGGGAACATATACCGGAAGACACGCGGGATTTAACGAGCTTCCGCTGCGCTTATCACTACATATTTATGCATGTAGACGGTATCCCGCAAGGTTAGAACATCGAATATTTTGCGAGATATTTCACGTTCAGACATCGTGATACTGACTAAATAAATTTTCAGTTAATACTTCCTCGACAAACGACCAATACTAAACTATTTCCGGCAATTGCTCTTGCTAATTTAATTTCACCTAAATAAATCAGTAATTATTTGTAGTTAGCAAATTATTATATAATTAGATTACATTGCATTGTCGTTTATTATCGTTTATTTATTAATGCTACTGCAATGTTTATTTAGTAAATGCAGAAAGAAAAAAAGAGTATTTCATAATTTTTCTCTTATATGTGTATGTCGACACTTTTTCGGAAATGTTTTGCGTTTTGTTAATCTTAAAAGAAATTATACGAAAAAATATAAAGAATATAAAGATGAATGTAAAGAATGCAATGTACAAAGAAATTTATTATAATATATTGGTTATTGACTTAGCATGAATATTACATTTGCATTTATCCTGTGGGGGAACTAATTATATAACTTTAAAAAATTATCTCACGTAAATATTATATCTAAATGATAATTTAGAAATCTCGTTTTCTACTTTTTCTATTCTTACTTTGAAAACATAAACGATGCATAGAATCTGCTTGAATGAATTGTTTATGAATTGTTAATCATAATAGTTACTTAATCAATTGCATGAATTTGTGATTGCTAATTATTTAAATAATAATCAAGGTATAATAATACAACCAAATTTTTTGAGTAACGACACTATTTCTATCCGAGAAAGATAGAATTGGCGGCGCTTTTTACATTTCTAATCCTATCTTTTTCGGCAATATTTCTGTTAAAGGCTTTTCTTTATATATAAATCAAAATATTATTACTTATCTCATATTATAGATATTTACATGTGTATACGTGTCATAATAAGAGGGTATGCATTGATGATAATTACATGCAAGGTGTAAAACGCAGAAGATTCGTTTTTGTCGCATGTCTTTACGTCAACTCTTCGCCAAGTTATAGTATTCCCAAAATCCGGCACGCGCGCACCATTCATAAAAGAAGCGCGTATTTTTTGCTTGTAATTTGACAGGTGCGCTAATACGTTACCAAAAAACGTTACCAAAAAACGTTACCAAAAAGTGCGAAAACACATGTAGCGTAAGTGCTTTGAAACATGATACGCCGCCGCCGCGCCGTCAAAGAAACGCACGCGCCGACTGGCCAACTCCACCACGCGAGATCACGGATCAATATAATCGCCAACATCTTTGCATAGAAAAATCGCAGCGGGATAATCTTGGTCGCGTTCGAAAGTTAAGATTCTAGCATTCCCAACGAGTATAAGATTGCTTATCTGAGTCGACTAGTTTACAAGATATTGTCGATTAATTACGAAAATAAAATTGATTTCGCCCTGAAATCCTAGTTTTTAAAGATATTTTTATCGAGATCACAGGTCAATATAATCGCCAATGTCTTTGCATAGAAAAATCGTAGCAAATTGATCTTGGTTTCAATCGAAAGGTGGATTCTATCGCTTTTAACGAATGCAAAATCGTTTGTTTCAGATAATTGGTTTGAGAGATATCATGGATTAATTACGAAAATGAAATTAATTTTGCACTGAAAATCGTTCTTCGTCCCTGAGAAAATTACCATATGTTCAAATTAATATGTTTATTATTACTTTGCACAAATTATTTCTGTGATTTTAATAAATTACGATATTAAAATTGTCAATTAATTACAGTCACGTGCGTAATCATCATATGATTATTCAGGACTTTGGTTGATACTATCAATATTAATTACGACGTTAAGCATGCCGTCTTGCAAAAATACACAAAATCTCATTAATTAAATGTCAGCATGCACGGTTTTTCGTTATTTGCATTATTCTATCCGACTATTTGTTTGTTATTCCACGCTTCCGATTTAATAGTAGTGGACCCGCTATATTTAAATTAGCGAAAAGTTTAAAATGCGAAATATTTTGAACCTATTGTAAATATTATTAATTATCGACTTGTCATAAAATTAGAAAAGTCAAAGTTCATTTTTTTACATTTCGCTCTGTTAAAAATTAGTATGAAATGCTGTTTTTTTGTCTTAATTTTTGTTTTAAATTAGTATGCTGTGACATTTTTAAACATTTTGATATTCTTTGAAAATAACAACTTTGCTCACGTAATTATTCTCGTTCATTTTCATCCATGATGATACAGTATAAAATTCTTGTTAGAATAAATCATTTTCACGGTATTAGGCACAAGGGATCGAAGTTGCATGACAGTAATAATAACAGATGTTGCGCCAAAGTACGTACATTATAATTAGGTGTGCACCTAGTAACGGAACTAGATGGAACGCGCTATCTAGCATTTCCTCGTCGAAGTTTCGGCACAACCGGAATTTCCACCAAAATTACCAAATTTGCGAAACGTGCCGGCTTAAAATATCTTGTCGGCGTTTCGCGTGATGTCGTCCGCAGGACTCGAAGGAAGGGAGAAGTAGGGATGGTAGAGCCGCGAATAAGTTTATACACGTCTTCGGAGTTTAGGAAACTCGAGATGTTCGTTCATCCAATTTGATTAGACTGTTAGAAACTTACTTTTGACAGAAACCGTTGTATATGCCGGATATACGTGCCGACATGTTACGTGATAATATATGGAGCGAGACATCCTGCCTACGAATCGCATTGAAAATTGCATTGGTAATTAAATAGTCACAAATGTGTGCACGCGCGCATATCTGTAGCGAGTGAGTCACGATAGATGGGAGAGTAGAGTATGGAGTGTTGGAAATGCAAACCATGTCGAAATACTAAGAAATTCTTCATGTGAAAGAATTTCAATTTAAGTAAACTTTGATAACAGTATAAACGCCACGCCACTGCAATCGAGCGTTTAAACACCAATAAGAGCCGATGAAGAACCTATCTCTCTTTAAATGCGGCTTAATGGTCCGGTTTATAAGATATAGATTCGCCCTTAGTCCTTATGGACACGCACCTGGAGCCATAGAGACACCTTCGGTCAGGAATATACATATAACGACAATAATCCGAGTGTGTTCGGGCACTCGGGACAAATTTTCGTGTCTTGTTCCTGGACCTCGACGAGGATCAAACTTGCTTTTATGGAATATTCGTCTCTTGCTTGAGCGATTTTGCGTCCCTTCGGTACTTCCTCGGTCCCTTTTCTCTTGAAAGCGCTCGACGAATCCCATTTTGTCCCTAGCCGCGCCGAGTCCAAGGTGTTCCTGGTAGCCGAGGTGGTAAATTAACAATTAAACTGTAACAAGATTTTCAGACGTCTACCTACAGGAAATTCAACACCGGCCACCGCTGCGTCCTTCTGAGAGCTCGCTGAGTCCGTGGATAATTAAACGCAACCGGTATGACGGACGTATGTCCTCCCCTTCCGTCACTTCCGCTTCCTTAACCACGTCCACCCACGCTAGGCACAACAATTCGGCTTCTGGAAATTAGAAGCCTGTAATTTATGGTGGTAACTGAGGAGAGAGGATAATTGGATTAATGCCTAATTTCTGAACACCTTCAGCGAGATTCGGCCATATGTTCGTTCGATGAGCAGACATGATTTCCGAAAATAAGCAATATATTCGGTTCATATTTTAAGCCGACTACTTCAGCACAATTAAATGTAACATTTATAGGAATTCAGATTTTTTCAAGAGTTTATTGGATGTATTTTCATTTTAACAGTAACAGTATTACAAGTGTAACCCGTTATTCCCCAACCTTGTATCATATATCATATTCCAAACATACAAGAAAAAAATTTAGAAAAAAAATATCTTGAACAATAGCTGTTGTACAACTCCTGAATGAAAAAAATTTAATTAAAATAAAAAAAAATTTTATGTAAAAAAAACTTGGCGCTGCTAGACTTCGAAAAACTATTGTAATCTTGTAATGTAATATTCAAATTAAATTCTGTATTACTACTTATAAATTGTATTCTGTATTACTACTTATAAATTCTTTTCATAATTTTTCTTATTCAGTCTAGCAGCGCCAAGTTTTTTTACATAAAAATTTTTGTTATTTTAATTAAATTTTTTTTATTCAGGAGTTGTACAACAGCTATTGTTCGAGATAATATATGTTTTATTTCTTTTTAAATTTCTTTCTTGTATGTTTGGAATATGATACAAGGTTGGGGAATAACGGGTTACTTGTAATACTGTTACTGTTAAAATGAAAATACATCCAACAAACCTCAATGTAACATGAAAAAAACGAACAGGTACATAATGAGAATAATAAAGACACATAATGAAGAAAATAAAATGTTACAATCATATTCACTTGGTCTTCTAATATCATTGCTTCTGTAGTAGAAAAAAAGAATATTTAATTTTTGTTATTATTGTTTTGTAGAAAATACAAATAATAAGACCAAATTAACTTTTGTCATTATTTTTGTAATTTAACTTTTGTCATTATTTTTGAAAAAAATACAAATGAAATTATAAGAAAATTATATCAAAATTTTTGTAAATACAGTTTTTTGAACGTCGCGCGTATATAAATCAAGATTTAAATGTTTTAAGTTCTCAATAAAATCCATATAAGCGAAATGACATTCGAAAATCACATTAGAAAAATGTGTAATTTTCACAAGTTTTTTCACACGAAACATTTTAAGAGTTTCCACATTGTTTTCGTAACTATTGTTTAAACTATTTTTGTTGGTCAGATAATTAGCCGCTCGTATATGTATATTAAAACCAAACTCTCTTGTTCGCTTTTGTGTTGGATTCAATGGAAGCTAAAAACAGGCCGCAAAAATTATGAATTTACAAAATTTTAATTTAGCACAGTATTTTCATACGCTTTTATTCATTCTGTCACACAATGCTCTCGTCATTTTCAAATATATTCTCATAAATCTGTGTTCCATGCACGGTTCATATGCATCAAAAGATTTTCCACCATTTTGTACAATCGTATGAAGCGCGGCGTATATAGTAATATATATATATATATATATAGTGTATACAATTTACGACCCATTCTGTATTAGGCTTCTTCGCATTTTATCGATTTTCGTTGACCATCAGCCAAAGTTTTTTCGCACTATATTTCTCGTACTTTAGGAGATCGCACTCACTATCACATACGGAAAGGTTAACGGAACCAAAGATGATTCTAATGGCCGCGTTAGCCGAGAACGTGTTTTGCCTTATTTACGATAATTGATGTAAAATGCACAGTGATGAGCACATACATCCCTTTCGTAATATTTATTTTCTTTCTTTCTCGACTAAAGAAAAAGTCGCTTCGCTTTTATGGCAAGAGTAAACTGTCGTAAAGGGCGCTCATGGTCCATTTCGTGGATCCTTGCCGTCGCAATAGCCTCTTTGTCATGATTCTATCTACGATAGAATTGTAGGTTACTAGCTCGCAAGAACCTACGTTGCAGCTTCTGAATTTTGAGGTACAGCGTTTGCAATATTTCGTGCGGTGAAGCCACAATTTTTTAAATGCCATTTACGACATTAAACACTTGTATGTTTCTGTGCCGTAACTGTGGCTTCTCGTTACGCAACTTTAACGACGCTCATAATACTGCTCCGTAAAAAAGTGCGTCGCATAACTTTGTAGATGTACGTTCATAGTAACAACAATTAGCGTTGCCTGATTAAATTAACATTCTGGGCTTTACCTTACGCGCGTAATTATAGTTTAACGCGAACTCGCGCAAATTCGTTGTCTGATTCCGCCTTATTATACGAAAATTTGAACGATATTTTATTATATCCTTTATAGCATAGGTTTATGATCCTTATAGTCAAACTTGCGGAAAAATTATGAAGAGCTGTTAATCTAAAGACATTATAATCTATTATTATAAACGCAATTTGTCAAACGATTCGACATGAGCGTAAATAATGGGGAAATACAGACATGATTTTCGGCCTCTTGACCAGTATAAGGGTCTCAATTTATTTGCGTGCAAGTCGTACGCGGATCTTCGATCGGACGAATTCTAAGGGAAACCAACTGGTGCTGCGGGCTCCCTCAGGGGTTAAGCCCCCCGACCTAAATCAATTCCCCGTTTGACAAATCTTCGGGCGATGCCGGACGACGGCAGATATTTCATTGGCCGTACAATTTCGCTATCTACCGCGCGCACTACAGCATTGGCCACGCGAGTTTTAGATTCCAACTGATTGGAACATCGCGGTAAATTGATCTACCTTGCGGAGACAATTCCAGGATTCTATTTAAATCGTAATATTCTTCGCTGAAAAATTACATCTGTATTATAAAATCGTGGTTAAAAGTCTCTGAAGACTAACAAGGAATATAAGTAGAAGTGGAAAATGTAAAGCAAATTTAAAGAAACTTAGAAATAAATATTCAGTGCGTTAATTTCCAACCATCTTCTTCTTTAGAAATTTATTATAAAAGAATACGAGAAGATAAAGTTAAAAAATTTTGAAGATTGTTCTCCCAGAAAAATATAAAAACACCATATTGAGAAAAACCAGAAGGTACTGCTGAAAATCAAGAACGCTGTAATAGAACGAACAAGAGAGTAGCACGAGACACGAAAGGGGCATAAAACAAACATTGCGAAACGTATTAGTTCAGCAAACTGCTGGTGAGTTGTTAACGAAATTTTCGGTGCGATGCGGTCTCGTCGCTTAAACGTGGGGCTGATGGTCGACTGGCTTTTCTACCAACGGTATTAAGCTCCTCATCTTATTGCGTTAACATGAATGAAAGCGCGAGAAAAAGATTGTGAGAAGTGCAAAATTTTTTCTTCCAAAGCTGCAATTAAGCTGTGTTATCAAACATTACGCTCTCTTTCTGGTCTTCTAGTATCTAGCATGACGGGCTATTCAACAAATGAATTTTGTTCAGGATAATTTTATTGACAATTATAAATGAATTGGCTGCCAACTCATTTTGCGGAGCACGTTTACAATATCACAAAGTGTACCTTGTTCGAACGGCAAACGACGACACCCTTGAGCGCGCTGATCGATTGGAAGTCCGGTACGCGAAGTTATTCTTTAATAATCCTCTGTTCCATTGTTCAGGATAACGTGTTAGAGTTGGATACACATCATCCCTGGCTTCATTTATCCCGACTCAAACGAAAGCTGCGAATTATATCATCCCGAGTTCATGAAATCGCGGCGATCACGCGCAAAGAAATTGTTTAGTGTTTTTCGTAATCCAGAAAAATAACTAGATAAAGCAGTTTCACGAGCCGTTCGTGTCTCGGTCGTCGAAAGATTGTTAAAAATGGGATCATCGGATTTCATTCTAATATCACACTTTCGAGCGGAATTCCCTTTCGAGTAGTCACGTAACCGTCGTAATGCGGATACAAGCACCCGGGGTAACAAAGTGCACTAAATAATGTAAGTTTCATTGACAATACTGTGTTCCTGATCGATATCTACGACGTTGACACAACTCCTTCGAGGTCTACTAAGTGGAGATATATTTAATGCATTATACGCGGAAAAAAATTAATCTTCTGTTTTCTATGCGAAATATAAAAGTCACTAAATACTTTTTTTAGTACCGATATCATGTTAGGATTAGAAATTATGAAAAGATCGGAAATAGCAAAACTAAGAGTGATTTATTGAAAATTTATTAATAATTCAATCTTACAATTAGTAAAACACTTAATAGTTAAGATGCATAAATTTTAAATGACTCGAACTAACAATTTCCGACTCGCGAAACTTGAGAACTAGGATGTTTCGAGTATCCAGGCAACTGTTCAAGATATCTGAAGCTAATTATGTACACGGAAAGAACGGTTTTGCTGAAATATCTAAAAACTTGGTCAAATACAGATCTGAAAATAATTTTGTTACGCCATCAAATAATTAGGACACTCAAGCATGATGATAATGCTGCAAAAAGTTTTAATATTCTAGCAATTATTTGGAGCGTCCTACTTAGTTACTTTTGATGGTATAACAAAATTATTTTCAGATCTGTATCTGCTCAAATTTTTAGATTTCAGTAAAACCATTCTTTCCGTGTATATTTGCAAAGAAAATTCACAGAAGAGGAGGAAACTCAGAACTTAAAATATAAAAAGAGATTTTGTACGAAACTTATAAACTAGTTAATTATGTTTGAAAAACGATAATATCTAAAAAAATCTTCTGTATATTTGATTACAGTTGCGGTGGCAAAGAGTTCGAATAATTTCATTCGCGTACGTGCTATTCAGTTTCTTGAAACAATACGGCTTAAGGATGAGTTTCCAACCGTGTCGTTGGGTTCGCAGTAATGAGATTGGTCAGCGGAATCGGGGCGAGCTTAGTATCCAGATCATGCCTTCGAAGCTTCATTGAACCGAATTGGTCACACAGAACCTGTTCTCAGCGGTGAGCTTGAAATAACAAGAGCAGCGTCTGACAGATCACATTCCGGAAATACGTTATTGTTACGAAATATTCTTGGGGTTTATCAACAAGTTTATTATATTTACTGTTATAAAACTTTACGCATTGTGGATCAAAATTATTTTTCCGTAAACTAGCGAAATTGGAACTTCTTACAATGACGCTCAATAATATTATTTAAATTCGTGTTTTATGTTTCCGTTTAACTTATGATGTGCCATTAACTTCTGTATGCGCATTCTATTTTTAAAGCGATGATTAAAAATTATAATAACCGCAATTTGTTTTTTAGATTTAGAATAATTTATCTCCTTACCGTCACATTCCGTGTATCAATGGATAAAAAATAGACTTTGAGTTGCAACAAATGCAATTTATTCATCTGCTTCGCTTAAATGACATCAGGCGATGTTATTCAAGCGAAATGAATTCAACAACGAGATTACATTCACATGCTACGATACACAACTTGGATTGAATAATTTAATATTATGCACTTCGCCAAGTCCGCGAAATTTAATAAAGAAACATTTTAAAATAACAATTTTACAAAACAAGGTTAACCGAATGTCGCAGCGTATATATACTCGAATCAATATTATCTTAACACGAAACCATCTATTCAGTCGTATAATACGGAATTTTAAGTACGACCGCGAGAATTTGGTATTCCTATTAATCAGCACGGCGATAGCAGTCAGCGCGACGGCCCGAAATGGATTTCCTCGACATTCCTGCGTGATTTAGATCATAGTGAGGACGTATCGTTACCTGCACCGAACCAATCCTCGGTAATGCACGCCAGAAACTTGGACAGACTTGGCGCACCGCGAATACTCCGAGCTCATCACAGTATCTAATTTCGATACGTCCGGATGCATATTGTTCCAGAAACTCCGCGTCGCAATTACAATTACGTGGCAGCGTCCGGCTTGCTGTGTTGTCGTCTCAGATTACTCGATATAGTATCGGGGAAGGATGCGCTTCAGCGAATGCTCCATTTTGAATCGCCGCGAATGGAACTCGCCGAAAGTTCCCACCAAGTCGCGAAACTAGGCGACATTCGAGAGGACTTACCGGGTCGGCGGCACCCATCTCGATGCGAACGCATTAAAACGAACTTCCGACGTGGAAGGATCGCACCGGAGGTAATGGAGAAGTCACTCGAGCCTCGCAAGTTACACATGGCTGATGGTAACGGGCTATTTAACCATCCCGTGGCTCGTTCGAGTTCCTCTTTTTTCTTTTTCGTTGCTACTCTCTTCCTCTCCCTCTCCTCTCCCTTTCTCTCTATTTCTCTCTTTCTCCCTGTCTCTCAATTCCTGAATCAAGCGCTGTTCTTTTTGTTTTTTACCGACTACCAACCGAGAACATGTATCGCTCTCTCTTTACGTTTCATCCGTGCGTCTTGGCCGCTTAAAATTTTCCTTTGAGAATTATACTCGCGTTTCACCCGCTCGATCAAAGAGTAATGAGCGTCGCATAGAGGCGGTGCCTGAGCAGATTCCGGAATAGATAGAAGGATCCGTTAATTAGGTAATCCGAGACTCCGAGCCGAATCAATACCGGGTACCGCGCTTGAGGAAGTTAAACTACCAATGAATCGAGCGATATATCTGCACTGGATTGTTTCTCAATTAAACAAAATGTAATTTTTGCACTGAACATTTGACATAACGTAATGATTTCCACGAAATACTTGCTCCTTCCTTTCTGCGCCATTGTACAATTTACAATCGGATTGCAATTATTACCTATACAAAATGTGTACTAAAACGTATGTATGTTTTCTAAAACATATTCATCGAATTTATTTTAGAAAACATTTGAAAAATTCAGAACAATGTAGAAAATGGACAATGGATACTGAATCAAATTGGTTTTGCAATGAGTCAACCTTTTCAACAATATTGTGTAGCTACAATCGTCAACATAAATGTTATGTACATACATATATAGGCTATCTCAAAATGCTTGAATCTTGTTTCAGAACAGAAAAAAACTACGCAAATGTAAAGATACATTCACACCGTGTTTTGTAATGGAGATTAATTAGCAGAATTGTTCTTGAATTTCTTTATAAAGCTATGCTGAGTTTGTCCTAATATTCTCTCTCTCTCTCTCTCTCTCTCTCTTTTGTAGTACTTGCACGTTAACATGGCACGTACGCGAGCCTTTCAGCCTCTCTGTGCAATAATTTGTTTCAGAAAATTGAGGTCTATCTTCTTAACTCGCGCTCTAGTCTTCGCTATTATTTTCGTCGGCGGTGGGACTATACCTGCGCGGAATTATACGGTAATTTCGAAACGGCGTCTTAGCCGACGCCCTATTTCCGCTCCAAGAAGTAATCTCGAGCCGGATAACACGTCGTATGCCGTTCGTACGCCGGAAAGCCCTCTTTCGGGATACGCGGAAGGGTATATACCGAAAGCTCCCGTTAGTTTACTGCCGCGTGATTTCAGACTTTCCTGCCCGTTCATGTTCGCCATGTGGTATATCACGTTCTTCTTTAGATTCTATTCTCATTAGCTTTGCTCTTTCGGCTCTCTTCTTCACTCGCGTCGGAAATTCAACAAAGAAAAATTATTATGTGTGCGAGCAATCTCCCGTGATTGAAGCTTGCAACGATCTCATCATTGTCCTAATGATAAAATCAATAATGCCACGATAAAAATAAGATTATTAAGAAACTTTTCAGAATATATATCGTCCAAAATTATCGCGGCTTTAAACGCGGACGTCAGATTTTTTCTGATTTATCCTATAATTACAATATTTAACGAAGTAAATTATTTAAAGTCACTTAGTATCGAAAAATACTCAGCAATAAGAACGAGCAGGTGATATATAAATTAAAATATTCCAGTATTCTAATTACTAACGCACAGCACGGTTATGGAGGAATCACGGGATAGCTGAACTGCATCGAAAGTTCGCACGTGAATAAATATTCGCGACATGCGCTCTGATACTCGCCGCTGAGCACAATAACTCATCAGTACCCGCTGCAGTATTGGAAAATTCTTTTGGATGGATAAATACGAGCATATTGCCGAATACGAGATAACGCAGCGTCCAAGCCCGTGCTATGCATTTAGGATGGTCCCCGCTTGAAAAGATCTTTAAAGCTCGCCAATGCGCTACTGGAAACCTTCTTTCCCCCGACTCCCTGCAGCCTTTTTTCCTCAGTCGGGACGTTCTTTTAACGGGAGTAAATAAGTAACAGGATACAAAGAACGGTCTGGAACTTTATCGAAGGAGCACTCAAATCTGTCTTCTCCTCCCTGGAAAGCGGGTTTCTGTAGAACAATGTCCACGGGAAAGCTGCAGCTTTAAAACTCGGATAGAGGGTTTGGGTAAACAAAAAGTCCTTCAAATATGTTTTCGTGCTTTCTTATAATACCGATGGCGCTTATTTTTATCCTGAGTTAGTCGACTCCAGAATTTGCCATTTCATGCATCCAGCTTGAATTTCGCTTGTCCGTAATCGTGTCATATTATCAATAAATAATGAGGTAAACCGCGCTGTTTTATAAATAATTCATCAAAGTATAATAGCTACAACGGAAAATAAATCCTTTTATAAATTATTTCTTTAACTTTGTGAATTAGTAAAGAGAATCTTCATTTAAAAAATAGCAAACGCCAAAGAGAGAGAGAGGGCATTGATAGAAAGAGTATAGAAATTCTTCTATTATGAATTCTGTGTCAATTCATATATAGATATCGATAATCTTTTAATACTTTCAATTTTCATTAAAGAAATACATGTTATGTAACACACTATATTATGTAACACACACACATACACACGCGCGGCATATACAGACACACATTCTATTGTATCTTTTACTATGATACGTCCTCATTTTAATTAGATAAATCATGCAGACGCGATTAACTGAATTTGTCTGCACACACACACACACACACACACACACACACACACACACACACACACACACACACACATGTTTGAGTTAATCGGATTAAAATATATCATATAAATGAAGTACATTACATCGCGTCTGCGAAAGAACGATTTTACCTCTGCGATGAAATGCATTATGTAGCGCCGCGCGAGATAACGTGAAAAGCATTATACTCGGAGACGGGAGTATTCGACTTGACCGCATCTCCTGAAAACTCAGGGAGTGCTGGTCTGTAACGAGATCCTGCGGTGTCCGATGTCCTGTATTGTAGGGATATTGTCGGATTCGCGAACGAACGGAGGAACCAGGAAGAAACGGCGGACGTATCGGGAGGTGAGACCAGACGTCGCGCAGACGGGGAAAATAAAGGAAAGGAGGAGGCGGATGGACGCACATGGCGCCGAGTTCGAAAGTGGCCGCGGATGCTGCTGGATAGGCGAGATATCCTCTGCGTCGAGGACACGGAAGGGTGGCGAGATGCGGTGGCACGAAGAGAGAGATGTGTGCGGAGCAAAAATAGGAGCTGTTTCCGCGGGTTCTTCCTTTCGAGGGTCAGATACACACATACATACATATTACACACACACACACATACACACAGACACACACACACACACACACACCTGCACACATAGGGAGAACGAGAATGACGCGAGAAGGAGAGCGAGGAAACTTGGCACGCGTCTGGCATACGGGACTGCCCGTTAAAACCTGCGAGGGTAGACACCAAATGCTATTCCGCACACGGCTTTCACGCTCGGCGGCACATACTCAGTGTCTGGGAAAAATAGAAACAGGAGAAAGGATTATGGGAGGCGAGAGAGAACGGGGATGGTGCTGCCGGCCGATAGAGTTCCGCGCCACGGTCGTTTAGCACGTTCTTGTGCTCCGCGCGAAAATTGGAAAGCACTGGGGCACGGCGTGCGCTTTCGCCGTAATTTTAAATGGGCGCCTAAAACTGGCGCACCTCCGACGAACCGCCTCTGCCCCGTCTTTTCATTTTCACCGACGAGATGGGCGCGCTCGTCCGCGTGTGGTTTCGACTTACGGCGCAGTAACGTTGTAACATCGTATCGAGCCGCAGTGCAAATTGTAGAATTTTATTCGCGCAGTCGATTTCATCCGCGAGGTAACCAATTTGAAACTCCGTTGTTGCTGCATAATGCATCTCGTATCGCGATGATTTCTCCAGAGCGCCCTGGCATTTCGCTCTATCCGCAAACAAACAGAACGTCGTAATTTATATCGCGATTCCGACCTTCCGCGTAGCTTTATTTTATCGTATCAATTTTTATGCGAGATAGAATTTTTCTCCCCCCCCCCTCTCTCTCTCTCTCGTTATATTTCACGTAATCGATTGCTTTATGAATTCATATACCGGTGCATCGTTTCATGCTTATATAATTATTGGCGTTTACGTTCGAGCGGATGTATTCGATTAAATGAAAATCTCGCGTATACTATTCCAACATAATTGGAACAGTTGCATTGCGCGTAATTGCTGCCACGACTGGTGATTCGCCAAACGAAATCTTCCATGCGTGAGAAGCCGCAGAATCAGCCGTGCAAAGGTTCTCTCGTGGATCGATCGTTATTTCGTGTATACTTTTTAACGCTTCTCCCCCCGCGATCAGTGATTATTACCTACAACTTCTCCGTCGCTGCAGCCAACAAAGTGATTTCACCTCTTCCCGCTTCGCGCGTAACGAGCATCGAGGCTCCCGATAATTGCGGGATGCTTGGTGCGGTTGCGGTAATTGCGCCCGCCGCAATTTGTGTTTATTTTTCATCGCCGCGCCGACCGGGGGGCAAGGAGGTTGTACTGGGAGGGGGGGGGGCACGCACGCGGAGACGCACGCGTTCTTGGGTCCACACGCTCGTATCGAAGGTTGCAATTCCCGCGATACGTTCAACACCACCACCATCAAACGCGTCGTCGCAATCGCGTGAGTATGTGACGACGATTATTAATCTATAAATCATAAGGTGGGAAACGGACGAGACCCGATATTAGACCCTCGCAAATGATCTGCCGTCCAACGAAGGTTCAGGCGCGATAATTGAGATCGCACGGCGAGGCTGTTTATTTTATCTCTTGCTTCTTGATCGGAGGAGCAGCTGGCTGATATCATGATTGTAAATTATAATCCGCGCGCGTTTGTGTTAAGGAATAATGCATAACTGCGAATACCGTGAAGCAAGCATACCCGAGACCCGCTATTTATTTTCGGATTTTGCTCGTTTTCTGCTACTTACCGTCGCAGTCGCGTTTCTTCCTTACTTACGTATATATTTTTATCGTAGAAGTGTGCTAAGAAAAAGAAAGCGTTATAACATGTGACCGACGAATCGGGCCGAAATGTTGCAGATTTTTACATCGCGCAATGGAAGCAACATAATTCACACACTGTACCGATCCCGTGATTATACATCTTGCAAAGTCACGCTTTCGTGGGAAATATTTCGGTACCGATACCCGATATTTCAAACAGTGCCTGGTTGCGATACGCCAGTACTTGACTTTAATGCACGACGTCCATAATCGTCGGACTAAAGTAGAACCAGGTTGACCGACATGCAAGTCATTACTCCCACGATCGAGAGATTATTTTTTTTTCGCTACTTAGTGCCACTAGAGGACCATAAAATTATATCGCGGTGCTATGCCGTGCAAAAGCTGTCAGTCATAAAAAAACCAAGTTTAACACGAAAAGGAGACCGTAAAGGAAAGAAATAAAACATCGTTTCACGTGTTCCGTCATTTTGGAAATATCTATGCAATGTCCGTAGTTTCTCTTAAACATTATATTTCGCGCAAGGGCGTATTAGAAGCTCGATGATGCAAATTCAATCGTATAACGTCTTAAATCAATAGATTATAAAACGAATATAACCCAGTTATATATATATATAGCTTATTGTAAAATGCAGAGTTTACTAGAATAGGAGAAGATTAGAAATAATTCAAAGTACACGGAGAAAATTTTAAATTAAATATTACTATGTAGTAATATTTAATGGCAGTAGCCGTGGACTATTGCTGGAATTATAAAAATTTTTACTATGTTTTTCATTGTTTTACATAGTAAAAATTTTTATAATTCCAACAATAGTCCACGGCTACTGCGATACAAAGTATAATATAAAATTTTCTCCGTGTAGTATGATGTATTTTCCTTTCTCATGGTATAATATCGCGATAATAGGGTACAAATGAAACACAAAACGCGATAAAAACCTGACAATTTTTTATTATTTCGCTTTTGTGTATAATGACGATTCGTTTTTTCGTCCTTTCCATTTTATTATTCAGGTAATACTATTTTTAACGATTGTAATACCGATTGTGAGCTTCTTGTATTTTACGCGTATATATAAGTACATGTATATACCCCCGTAACTCATAAGAGAGAGATTAATGTCTCCGGCGGAACTCGAGAACTGTAAAGCTCCGCTACAGAACTGTTCTATGCGAAAGCTGTTATTCGCGGAGGAAACAGACGCAAGGATCGTGATGCGACTATAGAGCGTCGTAAAGAGGAGTTTAAAGCATCCCGCACTCTACGAGGAAAATTCAAGATTTCTTGCTGCGACCGAATACGCCATCGGAGCTCCGGTTACAATGATTTTTAAAATACGTTCTGCGTAAATACGAAGATGGGCAAAAGCGTTCTTTAGCGTCATGAATTTTTACGATGATCTACATATTCGCGAAGATGCGCGAAATGGAACTTCTTTGTTTGCACATCCATTTCGTCCATCGAGTCGTAACATCCGCGCTGCAAACAGCTTATACGCGTTTTTATATTGCGCCATTTATTATCCTATAAAGCGGGGACTCAGATATCTTACGCAGCGTGATTCTCTGTACAATACCAAGCCGTTTATGTGATTCCATAATTCACTCTGTTTTTCAAATGATAACAATGAATGTAATGCACAAGAGATATCAATGTGTAATCTTAACACTGGGTATATAAACTAAATTAAATTCTGTAGAGATCAAATTAAAGTTTCCACGATTACAAATACTCAAATAAGGACATATTTTCATAATCAGGGCATATTTTTCATAGTGAGCTGTAACTCTCACTTTGTGTTTTATATTTACTTTTGAAAATTATTATTTTAGAAATTAATTTTATTGCATGATACATTTACATATTGTGCCAATACCGAATACTTATATAAATAATAATATCGAGAAAATTCACGCGATTATCTAAAGGTTGAGCTAAATTTATTTTTCGAGTGGAATACGTAAGTAGATTATCGTCGGCTTTAGCCGGTTGCTAATATATAATTTGTTGTTACGACGCCTTGTAAAGCGGCTTTACTTAGCCAGGGCAAATTGACGATATACATAATTTGCTTTCGAGATCAGCAAGCAAAATCTTTAAAAATCATAATAATCGATTCGACCGCGATAATCCCTGAAGTAAAAAGAACATTTAACGTGAGTAACTACTCATTAGCACTATAAAATAATGCCTCATGTTAATAAAGCAAGCAAATTACGAATTAATTGCAAGCTTATAATTGCAAGTCATAAGAATTCTTATAGTTTTGCCTACGACTTAAACTTTAAGAATTTCGTTTTACGTTAAAATCACTCGCAAATGTAATAGCTAACGATAATTTTGTGTGAAATTATGAATAAATGACATAAAACTGCTAGAATGGAGCGGTTGAAATAAATTGATGCTAGGTGTGCAATAATTTTTTCAGAGCTGCGGTAGTCAGGTGGCAAAAATTGTAGTTAGTACAAGTCACGGCGTAATGGCTATGGTAATTAGGAGAGATTAAGCACGCGATTGATAAATAAACTCGATTCGACGCCGACCTGTATACTTCGCCGGTGAATAGTCTTTGATTATCTTTCGGGGACATGATGATTTATCTAAGTCTATTAGGCAAGCGACTGACTCTATCGATTCTTACCTCGTCGCACTGCCGGCTTGAATAGCATTTTCCACCCGGACACGGTAACCGCTGCACGTACTTCACCCGGAATAGACGGTCTACTTTAAAAATCGAAGCTTCGCATATAATCTACCTGCAGCGCGGAATTATATAAAATTATGAATTATTCTCCCTCGTCGAATACTTTGTCGTCTCGCCAGTGTTGCAGTAACGACCGCTCTTGTTTCCAAACTTCGACGGACTGATGATTAGAGGATTCCTTATTATTGTAATAATTTGTGGAGTTTCGTCATATTCGAATTTAAAAAAAAATATTTTAACTATTTTTCTTAAATATCTAGCAGGGAAACGAACTTATGGAATATTCAAACGCTTTCTACGTGTCGTCTGTGATTCAATTAGCGAAGAAATAATGACACGGTACCGAAGTACTCTCGCCACCGTAGATATATGACCGATCACGTCTTGACGTAAATTGGAGCACCCATCTACATGCTAGTTAGGAATATGACAAATGATTTCGGCGTCTACGCTTCACCGCACGTTTTAAATGTATTTTCTACGCGTGTCACACGGCCCACGTGTACCGACCGAAAGACCGTTTCGTCATCGTCTATATCAATTTAGCTCCGAGTATGTCCACGCTGAAGACCTATATTATTGTTAAAAACATGGGCATGTTTAATATATAATCAAACTCGCATGCTCTTCCATTAAGTCACTTGGCCATGCTTATGTAAATTATGCCCATATGCCTTGTACACGTCTTGAGAATACAGATGAAAAAACTGTTTTATCATTTTACAAACGCCTTGACGTCTCGTACGCGTATTTTCCTCGAACCTCCTTTATAAAGCCAGTACATCAAAGAATTACCATTCATCCATTATATGCTCAATAAGCAGCGTTCACGTAATACGCGATTAACATTAAACCGTTTGAAAGATTACTCTATCTCGTTCGAGAAAGTTGCCCCGGGCGTCATTCCTATTTCTGCAATAATCGTGTAGCGCTGTAATTTTAAAGCGCACGGTTACGATAATTCATACATTCGTTTTATCGCCTGATTAATAGTACTAAAGGGAGAAAAAAAACAAACAACTCACGTTCGATTAGCTAACCGATTTAATTGGATAATTGTATATCTTAAATTTCGAGTGGTTTTTTTCGTTATTCGACGCGAGTCGTTGTCGTAAGTCTATTCGATCGAATATAAAGAATGTTCTTAGATTTTTATGCTGGATACATTGAAAAGATGACTAATCTTTTCTTATAATTTGAACATTAATGCCGGTCACTAGATTTTATTTTGAACTGTTTAAATGAATGTGTATCGAAACATATAATGTTCTATGCATAATCTTATCGATATTACATTTACCGCAATTTATTTCGGCAATTTTTCGCACTTGTGGTGTAGGCGTTTGAAATATAACTTTTCAGAATCTTTCATCGTTTGGTAACGTATTGATGGCTATCGGTTGAGAAAAAATAGCTGCATACGCTCTGCCATTGAAATTACATTGTATTTCATTTCCTGATGGCAAGCGGAGCCGCGAAGGAGGAAAATAGAGATCAGAGGAGAAAAAAAATAAAATCCGTTAAATTTACGCCGTCAATAAAAAGGAAAATAAACGTGGCATCCTGCGCGCGTTCACCCAAGGCGATCATCTTCAAGATTCAGGGCCCTCCCGCGCATTCGTGGAAACGGGAAGATTACTTATTTATGGTTTCCCCGCTCGGTAAAGGAAGACTAGACCCGGGGCGTGTGCTTGCGTACGTTTGATGTTGCCTCCAATCGCGTAGTTAACGAGAGTAACCGTTGATGGATTCGTTTCCACGTAGAAGGATTATTTATTAACCCTACGACTGCCTCTAACGATCTCTACCGGGAACGACGTGGGCGTTTAGGATTCATCATGACCGTGGATACATGTCATGACTCGAGTATCTGTTAAGCAACACGGAGTAAGAAATGCCGACGGCGTCCATCACGACGGGGCTGTCGTTAAGTATGCGTCAAAATGAGGAGGAGTACACGTTACTCATAATAATGATCGTACAGCGAGCGCGAGATCGTGCGTCGATAGATTCGTTCAACGTTCTTTCCCGGAAAATAGACATTACGTGAATTCAACAAGCCGGTTCATCGATCGACGCGCGGGAAAACATTCGGAATTATCTTTACGAGGCAATCGCGTATTCCAGCGAGTGACGGCGTTGCGAACTTTAATGCGGCAGCACCACGTTTATCCGCGCTACGGGCAATTTCCGCCGCGGGTCTACCAATTAGTCTGGTAATAATTTTCCCGCCCGTGGCTCTCGTGACGCCGTATCGGTAGCCTCATCCGCGATGCAAATTTTTAACGTCAACAACGTGCACGCGCGAGTTATTTGGAACCGCATGTTTCATTCTCCCGTCGCGAGGCGATCCGAGGCATTGCATCGACACCCTGACAATCGTCGTCTTGTATTTTCTCTAAGTGCCAGCAGAGAGCACAATAAACTGCACTATCGGGACTGTGACGACTTAGCGTCGGGGATGCCGTCCACGCTAATGTCACGCTACACTCGCATTCGTGTTCTCCTCGTCGCTGGCTGCGACGACAAAGGAGAAACGACCCGCCCTCGGTGTCTTCCATTTTCAACCGTCTCGTTCACCCTTCGCTGTTCGTTCCCTCGAACTCGTGGAAAATGTATGATACGCCCACTCGTGGAGTTAAACCGCTATTTTTCTTGTGATAAATGAAATTGTTTCGCGTGCGGCGCTTGTCACGCCCGCGGACGTTCCGCAAGTTTGCGCGGAGCTTCCTCGAGTTTCCTTCCGGACCGCTTCGAAACTTCTCTCGGGATTAAATGAGATCGGAAGAATGTGCTCGCTTTACGATCCGTAGAATCCTTTCCCATAACGAGAAGATATCTTGATTGTGCGAAACGTAATCGTATAAATGTCGCGTTGCTGAACGCATATATTAAGTCGTATTATGTTAAGCGTTGACGACGATAATCGAGATAGATGGGCCGATAATTTAAATTAGTATACCTTTGAATACATTATTTATAATATTGGAATATGAAATAGGTAAAAATTAGAAAGAAGTTACTTGTTTAACATTTATTTAACAAAATTAATAACATACATTACACATATAATTTAATACATATTAATATATTAACATATAGTAACGGGCTTAAGATCTCACATTGCTGTTTGTTAATTAAATGTGTTTTTTAACAATGTGAATATGCGAAAGAGTACTTTATGATACTACCAAGAATCAGGATAAGCGCAAGGCAGAAGGACGACTGCGCCCAACGTACGTTTGCTTATCGCGTTTCTCATATCGACCCACCTATTGCCCCGCCGAAAGTCGGCTGGCATTCTAATTTCAGATTCAGAGCGCTCAGCACGATTGCTCTGGATCCTTCGGCAAACACTTCGCACGTTCACGCAATATCTTGGCGGATTTCGTAGTGAAAACACTGGCCTGCGCGCGCGCGCGCATTTGAACATGTCACCATCGGACTGGCGATCCGTTTTCTCGCTCCCTTTCCCCCGTTTTCTGTAGAAGTGTTGACGCTTTACAGTTCAGGACGAAAATCCGTGGACTCTGAGATTGGTCGACCCTGTTGCGATCAGACGTCGAGCGACGAAATACTAGCGTGGTGATCGATGGGATCCCTGGGAGCGATCGCTCCTGAGGCACGACGCTTCTTCTCGAGAAGCGATCGAGAAGTCCGATGAGACGTCAGGGAACGCGCCATCGCGGAAAGATAGCTTCAGCGTCACTGTCAGGGGCGAGAGAGAGAGAGGAGATGGGAGAAGAGGATGGGGAGAGAGTCAGCTCATTAAAACGCGATATCTCCATCTACATGTAAATCTAATCGACCGCAGCAGCATCAAACCACCGTTAACCACTGTCTATCCCATCACGGCGGAACTTAAGCTCGGATACGAGCTCGTCTTTAACCGTCAGCGTGTACATCATCGCTAGATTCTCGTGTAATGAGACCTAATCCTGGTGTTTTCTTGTCTATGAAAACCGCATTGTACCAACATTTTACCTACCGTAGCAATATTTTGTGTTATAGATTGCTCGTTAAAAGCTTAAAGGTTGATTATGGTTACACAGAAAGAACAGTTTTGCTGAAATATCTAAAAATTTAGCCAGATACAGATCTGAAAATAATTTTGTTAGACCATCAAAAGTAACTACGTGGGACGTTGAAACATTATGATAATGCTACAAAAGGTTTTGATATTTCAGCAAATATTTTTTCGGCGTCCTACATAATTATTTTGATCCAACAAAAATTATTTTCAGATTCGTATCTGGCCAAATTTTTAGATATTTCAACAAAACCATTCTTTCCGTGTAGCTTCTGCGTTCTTGCGGATTAAGCAGCTCATTATTCTCTGTGCTCAGAAAAAGGGACAATCGTGGAATTTATAACATTTTCATCGATATATCCAATATAATTTCTGATTGAATTGCGTGAATTTAACTGTGGCATTTAACATTTCTAATTTATGATGGTAATAAGGAATTTATATCGATCAAATTGGAATGGCGAATGTATATTCGAAGCATTAAAAAAAGATTACATTTGTTATTTAAAGAAAGAAAGGCATATTTATTTCAAGTTTATCTTTTTCTTTGTTGCAGTACCGATTATTACCGTTGACGGTGTAATCGGGAACAAGGTGCAGCTCCCTTGCGACATTCGTTCCACCAATAACGACGAAATCAATATGGTGCTTTGGTACAAGGAAGACAGAGGCGAACCGATTTACAGGTAAGATATGTCTGAATATCCGTAAGCTAAAAATCATTTATTGTTCAAAATCTGGAAACTCTTGAATTATCAGAAAAAGATATTTTTTTATTTGCGTACAAAGATGCTTTCTATCTTCATCATAAGACCTCAATATGCCGGAGTGAAATGCACTGAGAAAACTTCTCGAATGTAGGAGTCATCCATATCGTCTATAAAGCGCACCTTCTCGGAGAAATAAAAAAGGAATGAGTTCAAGTACTCAAGTCCGAAAATTCTTCGCGTTATTTTCCACAGTAAAGTTCATTCGGTAGGCAGATCGCCGTTTCGCTTCCGCGACCCGTGAAATTTTGCATATAGAATGGTGACCGGCACAATCGCGCCGCGTCGCGGGATAAGAGTGTCGCGACCGGAGGGGGCGACGTTAGTATCCGGTGGGTCATATTTAAGAAATGTAATAAGGTGCAAGATATGTGAGTGGAGGATGGCGATGCATCGTCTCGGGGTAGAAGGGCAGCGGAAAGTGTATGCGAAGCGACGCCGGGGGATGCCGAGCTGGCACTCGGTGCGGAGGGGAGCAGGTCGTCGCTTGTTGTAAAGTCAGTTTAATCCTTGCCACGACGAGGAACTTTAAATTTAAAGGCGGCCGCCGTACTAAAGCGTCTCCCCCTTGGCCTCGCCGGCGTACCCTAACGTCGGCCCTTCCTCTTCACGGGACCTCTTGCAGTAAAATATTTATTGCGTGACACCGTGCCCGCTTATCGTACGTACGCCAGACAGTTAAGGAAAGGAAACTGCGAGGCTACGTGGGTATGATCGCGCATAGCTCTTTTCTAAGTATTCCTCCTTACACATGTATTCAATGTTTCGTTCGTGATAGGAGTAACTCATGTGACGGTGCACATCGTCTTATCAAAATTTTCTCGCGTTGTAACTTATTCAAGAAGAAGAAGAAGTAGTAGTTCTTTTCTTTCTCTTTAGTTAATGTTATCGATTCAACAAAACCTTCGCAATCCCTGAAAGCGATTGAATCTTTCTTCAGTTATCTATATTGGTACGGAGAGTTCATCTAGTTTTGCATTTACTTAGAGAATGGAAGGGCGGAGGGGGCTTAAACGATTGACTGCATTCTTCATGATATGAATATTTGTTCGCGATCGTAGATCTAGATCTTTGAGTTTCAATATTACTCTATAATATTGAACACTCAGCGTCCTGATCGAACAAAACGCTCGGTAATATTTACAATCTCTCGGGCGGTCTTCGCATTTTATCTTAATAGATAACACTTCGCAAAATCGAATCCACTCAATTCCATTCTACGTTCTCTCTTAGGAAAGTTTCAAGACACTTAAACCCACCGAAGCGACCTGGTAAATTCCTTTCCTCGCGTGAGACTTGAAAGTGATCGATTTTTTAACAAGTACTCGGCGTAGTAAAGAGTAGTAGCTAAATAAAAAGCGATGAGAGACTGCGTTTACTTGCAGAGATCTCAAGTGTTGCTTAAGATGTCTCCGTAATAAGCCGTCAAGAGTTTATATTATTTTTATCAAAGTTGCGATAGAATGGAAACAAATGAAATTAATTTTCTACACGAAATCTACTTTCTTATTGAATGTTAACTGAGATCATACTAGATCTACTATACACTCGTCGTTTCGGTATGACGTGCGCTACTTCGTTCACAAATAGATTTTGCGAACTATAAAAAGAGCAACACAAGTTCATCTACGCTCTGCAATCTCCCAAGATAACGAAGAAACGGCTGTAGGCGATGCCTTTCCGGAAAGTCTCGACGAATCAGCCTCTCAGGTCGTGATCGACGAGTCGGGTGAGTAGGCAGGCGACCGATCGATCTTGAGAGTCGTTCCGCCGTCGATGAACGCCGGGGTTGAAGTTAGAAGACCGATATGGGGAAAATCGCTTTTCAGGGTTATCGCGCGCGAGAAAAGTCGGTCGAACGTGTTATATCCGCGGGTCGTTCTCGTGCCGGGCGACGGCTCGTGGAACGTGTGCTCGACCTCTCTTCGAGGTCTGCCCTCCTCCCATTGCCCTGTCTACGACAACGAGGCGGGCGGGCAGCGTTGGTGTCGCGTCACGGAAGCGCCCTCCTCGTCCACTGGAAGTGCGAAGTGGAAGAATTAAATCGTATTTCAACGTCAATGCCGCGGAAGCAAGCGTGAGGGCGGGATAGCTTTGGGACTACTCAGTCACGAGCGAAAATCCGAACTCCCGTGCAGTCGCGGAACGCAATTTAACTTTTAGTCGCTCGCGAGGAGTCGTGGAGGGCTCTATACTTGGCATTCTCCCTCCCCCTCCTCGAGTTACCTCTCTTCTTTCTGTCCCGCGCGAGCTCTCTTATATATCCCTCGACCGTTCCTCTAATCCGTCTCCCTTTGCTCTTGTTCTTGCTCACCGTGGATGCTTAATATGCAATCACGCACTGGGAACGGCTCCCATGCGGCTCCGTATACAGACACGTCTGTCCAACCACCAATCTTGGATCGTAATTCCGCGAACGATTCTTCAGCGAAACTGCTGTGCAATGCCTAAGGTCACATGCAGGCGTGAGCCTCGACGTCGAGCACGAACAACGCGCGAGCATAATGTTCTGAATTTTAATCTTTTAGTCTACTATCCAGGTCCATTAAATTTACGTCCGTTTCTAAAGCTTTTGTTATGTAATGAGATAAGAAAATGACGTAGCAATTTTGTTAGATTTCACAAGTCTTTACAAGTATTTAATATAATGTAAGGCATTATATAAAATTACAACAGTGCGCGCAAATTGTGCTGATTGAATTTTATCGACTAGAAACATTCAATTTAGAGATAATTAGAAGTATTTAGTTAAAAATATTTAATTTTATAATCGACGAAAAGTCTTGAAACGTTGTTGCACATTCGATCACAAGTATTGAGGAATATGTCCATTATTTGTCCTGTAATTAATTCAATTACGACAAGCTTTTAATGACGACAGTATGCTACCTCAATTGATATGCTGCAATTACATCGTAAATTATGTAATTAAATTGGTACAGTTTTTGGTACATAAATTGGTACATGAATAACGAGCAAAACGGTAATTACCAGCTATAAACTGACTCTTATTACGGGACGCGTATTCCATCGGAATCGTTCTAATATTCTATGACTATTAGCGAAAAACGCTGAAATTCCATATTATATAATATCAAGCATCGATAATTAATGATATAGCGCGTATCAGTAATACACTCATAACGCGCTCGTATCTCATAACAATTGCAAAACGATGGGATCGTTACGACTGAGTTACTGCAGAAGCTAATCGATTGTTGTAGCTTTGACGTACGCGGCCGGAAGCAGTACAGCAACGCCCGTCTTTGGTCGTCGCCCTCGGCATTGGGACCAAGAGCTTTTTTTGTCACGGCGTCGAATCCAGCTCACCTCAGCATCGATCGGCTGGAGAGCACAGATGAGGGGATCTACCGGTGCCGGGTGGACTTCAGAAACTCGCCGACGCGGAAACAAAGGATGAACTTAACCGTTATAGGTGAGCGCATTGTATCCCGGTGAAACTCAATCAACCAGTGATCACGCAACAATTAAAGTCGGTCCTTTTGATCAGGGCGCGGTAATGGAGGTCGCGTCAAGTATCGGAGCAAGAAGCACCTTCGATCTCGAGCCCCGAAACCGCTTTTACCATGTGTAATTTAACGTTGAATATAATCGTTCAATTCGTCGCGCGATACGATAAAGTTTGCCGTGCGTTCGGTTTAGATATACATTTGCTCCCGATACATCTCGTCGTGAGCGTTGACTTACGAACTTGGCACTTTCCGGCGCATAAATTAATCTCAGCGTAAGCCGCGGTTTGCCTCGCAAACTGGGAGCTGCCGCGGTAATATACTTCGTAACTACGATCTGTTTTGCGGCCATTATAACAGTTAATTCTGCTACAACGCCAAAGTTCTACCGGATTCCACCGCATCGACCGCATACGCATCTCTCGCGCTGACTGTCGTTTCGTTCGACGAACGATCGATTAGCGTTGGATTCTAACGACGCATGCTGTTCGCACAGTGCCTCCATCGAAGCCGATAATATTGGACGGGGCGACGAAGGCCGTTTGGGGCATCGAGGAGCGGTACAACGAGGGGAGCGACGTGAACCTGATTTGCGAGGTTCGTGGTGGCAAGCCGCTCCCGAACCTGACGTGGTATCTCGACAATACCGTGATAGACGAGTCCTATCACTACGATACCCAGAGAGGGTTAACGGTTAACCACTTGGCGTATCCGAAAATTGGGCGACAACACCTCAAGGCGAGGCTGATCTGTCAGGCCAGCAATACGAACTTGGTGCCGCCGCAAACCAGATTGCTCATCCTTGATGTGAATCGTAAGTCGTTGACGATCCTATTCTATCCTTTTCATCATTTCTTGTGCTATTTGGCGAAACTACATTGTAATTGTATTGCTTGTTCGTTGTATTTTTCGTTTTCTCGATTTCGTGCATAAGCCAATTTCGCGCGGCATTAAATTTACGCGTGTGTCGTAACAGTGTAATCCTAATTTGTAATGTTATGACAACGCGACATTTGCTTTTCATAGCGACATCTATTAAATGACTCGATGGACGCGCCGCATCAAAATACCATTCTGAGTAATTTAGTTCCAACACTATGAAGTCGGTGATTGCGTTATACGTAAATAGCGTATTCGAAATAGTATCGTACATAAATAGAAGAGTGTCGAAAGTGTTCCATCGAGTAATAGGCCATAAGCGAGGATTAGTGCTGAGTCAGCATGTCGATCATTTCATGCAAAAAATGAAGGCCCCTCCTGGTGATGCTTAAAACGAATCTCCGATTACCTTAATGTACGCCCATACTGTGAATGACGATCAAGAAACGTTCTACTTATGCGACCTACTTTGTCAATCTCTGCTAATGTTGCATGCTCGTGCAATGCAGTTTCTTAAACATGTTTTTACGAGAATCACAATCTATCAAACGGGCGCCAATTCAACTTGCTCTAAAAGAAAAAATTATCTCAAAGTAGAAAAAATCATAGATAAAACTTGTTAGCATTGTTACTAAGCACTTTATAGACTAATGCACTGATATTTCTGAATGACGTAGCATCAAAGTATCGAAAGCGCGTTTATACGTGTATCATTATAAAGCTTTTCGTGTTTGTATTACGTTTTTACTTTCGATAATCATTTCGCGGTAAAATGTAACAAATTATTGTTTACGTTTTCTAACATTTTGCTATGTATAACTCAGCCGTTAAACGTAAACGTGCCCAGTGGACGTAAAGTGCTGCACATACGTAGTTCCATGTAATCATTAATGTAAGTACGCAATTATCGCGTGCATAACGAGCTACGAGAGTTCTCCATTTGCGCGTCGAGGTAGACATGGAACTACCGACAAGTTGACGCGCGTATTTCGCAAAAGAAAAAACATTTAACCACGTTTCACATATTTTCCTATCTAGGGATATCTTCCTGAATGGTCGTTCATTTCTTTACAAGGTGACAAGTGTCGCTACTTTCATAATGAAGTCGCTGATCCTTAACGCGTTAATACGATGCTAGCCGTAAATATAAACGTATAAATTATAGTTCATTCTGACAACCCTCGTTTGTTGCGTTCGAAATTTCCTCTCCACTAACTTGCGACCTTCAAGATCATACAGCAGCGTATCTATCGACAGAATCTTACATTGCCTTAAGGAAACGAATTCGCGAGAGCAGTTCGGCGATGGAGACCGATGTAAATCGGCGTTCCCCTCCGCTTCCGTGGCCGCGTGGGTTTTAAGCAGTCCTCGTATCGTATACGCCGTCGGCGAATCGCCGCAGCGGTCACAGAGGGTACATGCACCGAAGGCCTTTTCACGTGGTCCTATAGCCGGGCCAAGGTATTCACGTGCTGAACCTATTAGTCGTCCGGACGAGATTGGCCGATGGAGATAACGGTAACGCCTCTCGCAAGACGGATCAGTGAATCGCGTGCCTCCTGGTCCGCAGCTTCGATTCCGTGTTTCCTCGTGAGCACTTGGCGTGCGACAGCGCGTCCGTGTTCGAGCGAGCGTTTGTTGTCGGCGCTCGGTCGATAGACGTGACGGAGAACGCCCGCGCCGTGCACGCGTGTGCGTGTGCACGTCCGTGGGCGCGTTAATCGCGCCGCGCATGGGCGTCTCGCGCGTGGGTGGGTGCGTGTGTACATACGGCGTGGTAAGAAGGTGCTCGCGGCGCGCTAAGATATCGTGTAAGTGGCGGCTGGAGAGGGTTCGACTTGTAATGACCCAGTAACGTCGTGCTAGACAGGAGGGAACCGGAGAGCCGCGGAAGAAACTATTCGAACCGGCGGCGATAACGTTAATGTAAACACGCGTAAAAGCATTAGTGCTTGACGGAGCTGCAAGAGGCGCTAATTCGTGGGCCGATTGATCTCGCCGATCGCACGTTACACGCGCGCACGCCTCTGGCAACCGCCTTACGACGCGTCGCTCGGTACGTTAAGGGAGACGCGCGGATTAATCGAGTGATTCGCGATACGTGTCGCAATGCATGCACAACTAATTTTATTTAATAGCACGACTAATATAATAGTATAAAGAAAAATTGTATAAAATCGAAACGCTACTCCGTCGTTTTCTGCGTGTATTATAAAAGGTAATCCTTCGTTGACTAGTATGTCTTTGTCGTGTTAAACATCCTTGCGTTTGACTAAACGAAAGAACGCTTTCAAATACTACATTTACATGGCCTGATTTACATCCAAGTTTTAACATCGATGTACTATTTGATCCAAAATTTGTCTTCTTTTAATCATACACGGAAAAAACAATAAGGTTGCCACAACCACAATAATAGTAACATTTGGTACAGCCACGTTCTGTGGTTGTCACATTCACATTGTTTTGTGTAGTGCATCTATATATGTTTGTCTCAATATTCACTATGTTTGCTGTACCAAATGCATATAGTTGCCTTCACATCAATGTGATTGTGACAACCGCAGGACGTGGCTGTACCAAATGTTACTATTATTGTGGTTGTGGCAACCTTATCGTTTTTTCCGTGTAATGATCATTTAAACATGAGCCTCTTTTGATACTTAAACTACAATTTCTAGTATACGTATATTAAGAGATTGATTCAAATATTTAGAATGTTAAAATAGACTCGTATTTAAATAATCATTATGATCCAAAAAATTTTGGGTCGGATAGTACATCGATGTTATAACTTCGGCGTAAATCGGGCCGTGTAAAAGTAGTAAATAATGCTATACATGTGCCGTAGAAGTCTGTGCCCGCTCTTTCTAACAAAAATGCTAGTTTCTTATTTTTAATAAAAACGATAATGTTTGTTTCTTGTTTCAAGCGAACAGCACATCATTTTACAATTCGCATGTAAAAAAATAGATGTTTTATATTTGTGTAATGAGGTTTTTTCAAGTCACAGGCTGATGTTTGCAATTGCTTTTGCTCCAAGGAATCGTATTCGATGGGTATGCCGGAGAGTAATTCGCACAAACAACTAATCCTATATCAAGCATAAATAATGAGACAGTATGTATAACTAGTAGACGCGGGCATACTCCCGTATGCAAATAATTTTGTACACTCCCGCGGGTGATGCCTATTAATTTATACATTGCGATGCGCGCCGAATCCGCTCGATAGAACAAATAATAATAAGCATGCGTGTCCATGCTCCCGTGAATGTTCGAATGCGTATCAATTCATTCTTAATTGCTGCCACATTAATCACTTTGAAATTTTAATGAGCTATTAAACGCCTTTGAACAATAAATTATCCCCTTCATCAAGATTGAACTCTTCGCATTCGAAGTTTATCTCAATTGAGTGAGATTGATGAATGAGATACCGTCTTTCATTCTAAAGACTAGAGATATAAGTTTATAATAACCTTTAATTTAAAAAAAATTAATTTGAACTTTTATTACGTAGCGATAGATAAATTAAGGACTGAGCTCTTGTAATGTCGTGACGTTTCTCAGCGGTATCGCGCGGTTGTAGCAAGATTCGATCGGCGAGAATGTGAAAAATAAGTGAGTGGGCACGAAACGCGTGACGCGGCTGGCGTGACGAAAGCTTTCGGAGTGGTCCGGAGTGTCTGTGGCGTGGCATGCAAATGCGCTTTGTTCATAAATTTTTTGCAAGGGTGAAACAAAGAGCGGCGCGCGCTTTCTGCACAGCGCTTGGCAATTCGTGCCACCGATTAAGAATTAAAGTCGGTATCAATGTGATAAACGGCTCGCTAGACTTGCCAATTGCAATTGCGCTAATTCGTATCCGGTCGTGCGTGCATCGGTGAACGCACGCACGTACACGAGCACGCACCTCCGCGACGTTCATTCGTGCGCGGTCATGCGCGCCGGGAACTGTTCGCTTGATAATAATTAATAATCCCGTCCCTCCAGCTGGGCCGCGGCGCGTTTCCATGACGCGCGGAGACATGATCGTCATTCATCAGGGGAGCTATCTCGACCTCGTTTCCCCGATAAGACCGGGAGATTTCTCCTCGCCGAGGGCCATGCGCTTTTCGTCGTCGACGGCATCTCGGGGGGTGGCATTGATTTCGGCCGGCCGCCGAGAGTCGCGCTGCGCTTTTCGACGGAGCAGGTGGCCGTTCAACCGTCTGGAAATAAATGGGAAGGTGCGAAGAGCGCCGGGGTTTGATAAGTGCGCCCGCGCCGGCCGGGGGCGTCGACTCGCAGGGAATTATTCGAACAAACGATAACGCCACGGTAAACACGCGTGAAACCATTAAGGCACGGCCCGCAGCGAGCGTTAATTCACGGACGTTTGTTCGCCGATGTACGCAAATGGCATCGCGCCGCTGCAGCGCCTCGATAATACGCGAGTAAAACTTGATGAATGCGCATTACAGTTAACGATAAAACCGCGGGCTCTACGCAGGTGCGAAGAAAGTACGGCGCGCGTATTCGTCTATATTGACGTCACGAGGTTGATTGACCCGCTGGACTCAGCGCGCGTGATATTTTACTAGACATAAAAACATACACAATCTTCAAAATTTTCTTGACGGCACCAGGATGTCCCAGCTTTTATCGTATCCCTTTCGTCCTGAATTTTCGAGCGAAAAGTCGTGAGCTAAGTTAACAAGCCGCTTCAGGGAAACACTTGAAGCCAAGCGTGCGAACACGATATCTAACACGATTGATAGAGTGGAGCAATTTGTCAAAGCTGTCGGCGATCACTGAATTACGAACGACAATAGAACCACAATGTCGAAGGGTTGATTCCGCGGATATCGTAGCAGGAATCAACCATCTCTACTCGTCCAAGCAATTGCACACCGGCTTTGCGTGCTTTTGTTCTAATTGAACGTCGAAAATAGATACAATCCTTTCTCCTCGTTCCTCGGGAACCGTGAGGCGCGATCACGATCGACGTACACGCGATGCCGGGCGCATCGAGTGATGCTCCCGTCGATACAATCTGTGCCACCGTTACTATCGGACCCTCATACGTATTTCAGACCCACCTTGCACAAAACTAAGCTACTCTCGAACGTAATCGCGCTCTCGACATGTTTTAATTAAAACCTAATCTCTTCCGGGACGTCTACTTGAAATAGATTGTACTGATTCTTTATTGCGTGCGTAACAAAAGCGATTTCCGCACTAGATCGTATTATCGCTCGCGGTATTAAATCAAATGGACTCCTAATCATTGGATGAGTGGACATGGAAGTTGATTATACGAATGAATGAAGGTTTCTATAAGTGCAAATGATCGGACTAGCGTGAAGTCATCAAACCTATTCGTAGACACGGACAAGTGCGTGTGTGTTAGGACGAAGGCACAGAGCGAAATGGAGAAACCAATTTCGGAGAAGTGGCTACCAACTAATGGCAATTAGGGGTTGTATGAGTGGCTGGCCGTGACGTCGCATGAGCTTGCGTTGGAATTTACGAGGACGACTATGTGACACCAACGTTATATTATTGCTCCTGTTATATTATGAATTGGCTGATTCGATCATTTTAGATCGATATGGATATCAAATATTCGCTACAAGCGGATATATTATATATATATATTATAGCACGATAAGGCACAAATATGTTAGGATATATGTAGGATTACACGAAGAATAACCTTATAACAAGTAAAAACTTGCACATTGCTTCCTCATTTTAGTTGGTTTACAAAGCTTTCTCTATGAGGAAGTTTTTTTATTTCTTCTTTTTTTTAGTTTGGCTTCCTCATAGAGGAAGCTTTGTGAACCAACTAAAATGAGGAAGCAATGTGCAAGTTTCTATTTGTACACTTTTTTTATTGTGATAAATATGTAATATTTAAAAAAAGAAATCCTCTAATAGCCCAATATTTCAAAATTTGCAACACATATTTCTAATATTATGGACCTTTGATCGCGTATAAAAATGGATCTAATCAACCAAATCTTAAAGAATTATGTATGAAATAGGGGTAGAAAAGACTGAAAAATATAATAGAATTAAAAATAAACCGATATCTCAAATATTGAAAAAATTACAACGTAAAACACATTTTTCTAAACAATGAAAACCCCCCTAAAATCCATACCATTTGATGGATTTTAGAAAAATTAGAGGAGAACATACTTTCTATGATACTCTATTTGTATGCAAAATTTCAACCCGGTATCTAAAAAATTGTAGAAGTAGATGCATGTACAAAAATCCGTACACACACACATACATACTTCCGGACATTTTCTACTAATGTGATTTCTCGACATTTTGGAACATTCTAAACCTATTTCCATCAAAATCTCGAAAAATTTTTTTTCCACCATCACAAAGCTTCCTCATAGAGGAAGCTTTGTTAATAAATATTATGCAGTTATTCATTATACTTCTGACATTAGGTTGTAAAGTTAATTTATTGAGAAAGCAAAGCACACTTAAAGTTTAGATTTGGCAATGGTCTTCAACAACGGTGGAGACATCACTCAGAATAATCTCTTTAAAATTTATCCGTCAATTTTCTTTTTAGGTAATATCTCACGTTTCTTTTACATCGACGCAATTGTGACATCTAAATATACAGAGATATTTAAATTTTAAAATCAGATCTACGTAAAATTTTTGTATTGCTAAAGTTAAAATTGGAAATTAAAATTGACGTCACCAAGTTAATATTGGTCACGTACAAGAATATGATTACAATTTTGCATTAATATTTTGATACTAATTGTAAGCAAGAAATATGCTGTTTCCGTTTTAGTATTAACATTATTGGAGCTGTGTTATTCGAGATATAAATCACAAATAGGTCCCGCAAAAGTGAATCTTAAAATAATCGTAACATTCGTAAAATTAATAACTGACATGACATTTACAATGACATTTTTTATAACAAATATAAAAAAAAGCGTTTTATACGTATTTCTGTGAGATAAAGGATAAAAAATGAGCGGTAAGAACTTTTCGCTGCTTTAAATAATGCGCTCGTTCTTTTAAAAATGTTATACAATGATCACGGACTCTTTAGAAAATAGTACGATTCTCTCGCCGATTTGAGAATTAAAGAATTAAAATGTATCACTGTACCGTGGAAAGAGCAAGATTTTAATCGCGATTTTTGAGCGGTCCGTGTCGTTCTTTAATTCCTTTTGTCGCTCGCGAAGCATACTCGTTCAGTTTGCCGGGCGACGAAATTTCTAAATGATTTTACGAATACGTTTTCCAGCTTTCCTCGGAATTAGATAGCCTGGTTTCGTCGTTATTCCGACCATTTAATCTTATTTCCGGATTTTTCCCAGTACAAAACTGAGCACCACCGCTTTTGTAGTAACGGGGAGAGCCGTTTTCACGATTTCACTCGCTAGGCAACTTCGAAACAGTAGCGATTCGAATAAAGTTGATTAAATTAAGATCCGCCATAGCAGAAACTTGCCTATGCACGCGGACGATGCTTAACGATATAACTTTATCTTTGCAACGTGCATCTTTTTAAAATGACACAACAAAGAGAGAAAAATGAGAATTACAAATATAATAGGATCTCTCATATTATAGCATTATATTATATGTGCAAGCATCTGCCTTTTTAAATGACAAAACACTTCTACGAATAATAAATATACCCAACTATGTTGCATGCAAATTGCATTTTGTTTTCCGTCGAAAAATAGGCTTTTCCACTTATTAAATTGGAGTATCTCTTTTTTTCGCTAATAAAAAAGCCTGAAAAATAAAGCGTTCTATAGTTTACTATAATTACAGGAAAACAACCACATTTTTTCACTGTTGCAGTAAAACCGTTGATAGTTCAAATCCTGACGAAGGAGACGAGAGTTTCAGCCGATAAAAATTATGAGGTGGAATGCCGCTCGAGCGGTTCACGACCAGATGCGGTGATTACTTGGTGGAAAGCAAACAAGCCAATCATGAAGACGTCTCAAACCGTAAGTTCGCTAATATATTGCATATAAATTGCATGTGATAAAAAAAAAATGTGCTGTACAGCGAAACGAAAATAGAGATCATTCTAAGGAAGGAGGCTACATTTAAATGCGGAAGGGAGAGCAAACATTTTTAGCTACTTGATAAAAAGTCTCTCCGGGCTCTTTATTTGAAGATGTTAAATGTCGACACTCAATCTGTAACTTTCTGGCGACGAAAGCAGATTTATAACGCTCTTGTTATAAAATGATGCGAGTAAAATTGAGAGTGACTAAATTCAAGTAGTGGACTTGTGGTATAAATCTTTTTCACACTTTACTTTGCAGAATATTTCAAGCGAGATTCGAATTTCAATTCTTATTTCAGTAAAGCTATTTTATTATAGTGTAAAATTATCATTTTCATTACATGTATTAAATTTGCTAAAAAATATTTTAACCGGATTAATATTGCGATGATAACATACTGATGCTAAGGATTCAAATACATATAATTTTACGAGCGATTTTCGGAGTTAAAGTTCGATTTTAGAGGAGGAAGTCGGTCAAATTGCTCACATGCGAAAGAGCGTGGTTGATCTACGATTCGTCTCCTGAGTACCTTAATTCGGAAAAGTTGCGCCGAGTGTTTTTATGTTGCCCCCCTGTCGGCCGGATGCGAACATTCGTGTCGTCGAGTCCTGAAAACGGTTAGCGGAAAGCATTGCTGAAGTGCGCCGCACAATTCGGAGGAAAATTCTTGAAATCGACGTCCCGTAACTTGCCGCAGTTTACGACGATTCGTCCAAAAGTTAGGACGATGCAGTTATTTCGTTTTTCTTGCGGGCGACTTCTCGCGCGCTTCCTCCTCCTCTTTCGTTCGTTCATCCCCCGTCGCCTCGATCCCCGACATATCCCAACACTCCTTCCACAGTGACAGAGAGAGTACAGAACTTCGCGAGCGATCCAGTGGATCTTCGCTTGATAAACTTTCGAGACTTAACTTTCTTTTCCTATTTTCGACGTAGATGCCCCCGTCCATCGCCTGTGGCACGGAATGTTTCAGTAATGCTTGAAAACGCTAAATTTTTAAAACGTGTTCCTAAATATAACTGTCCTCCTTCCTTCAAGAAGCCATTCCACGAATTCATGTAATGTGTTCTACGAGCTTGTTTTTTTATAGAAAAATATATCGTGCGTCGATCGATATTGTATCGATTCAATAAATAATGATCGTGTCGTTTTCGTTAACCCTTCCGAATTAATGTAACATCATAGGTCAATTATTGTAGTTTAACAATTGAAATGGTAAATATGAAACATTCATCGGTATCTTTGTGATCATTAAATGATACAGTATCTATAGCGCATATTCATGATGTTATAATATTCAAGATAATTATGCATAGATATTAAAGCGACATACATGCAAACCGATCGATATTATAGCTGCGGTTGATTAACAATAATGAGGCAATAAATGATAATTTTGCCATTCGCATATATTGTTATAGATGAAACAACATATAACATAATTGATTCTAATAATATGAGTTTTCGTAGGAAAACATAATTTTATCTTGCATTAGGATTCGTAATAATTTGACGTAAAATCAGATTTTATTTTATTTAAAGTCTACATAGATCATAGAATATGCATTAAAATAGTTTAAAATTTTTTTCTAATGTATTGCATAGATCAGTAATATGTATTAAGTAAGTTTAGTAAAAGTGTATTAAGTAAGCTTCACTGATGAAAAGTATTCAGCATTTTCATGTATCAGAATTTTATGGTGACTAATGGTAACAGAACGACATTACCGTTTCATGCTGATATCATACATTTTTACTGCGCCATTATTTCATGATCACCTGCGAGCGAAAATATTTGAAACACTCGTGAAGACCATTACCGCATACGTGATAACATCGAGATATTTCACAAAAAGTTTATTACAAATTTTTTCATACTATTACGTAGATAAATACGTTTGTTCATCGTGAAGTTTTCAGTGCGTTACAAATTGAAAACTCTGAACAAATTTTTATGAATATCTCTCTCATTCCTACGTGATGCAACACAGATGTGAAGAAAAACAACGTTTTTTTATTTTTGAGTCTCGCAATCTTGTCGTGACACTGAGAAATTGGCCATATGTTTCTTTTACAAATTCTGTATTTTTTACTACGTTTTGCTCGTATTTCAGAATCTTACATCCGTTATTTTTCGCGACAACATGAGAAAGTGATCAAGATGTTATCAGATTTAATAGTTTGATCTTATCTGCGTAGACAAGATCAATTAAGTTACAGATTTTTCCATCACATCTACGAGAATGCGTTCACGTCCTCTTAGAAATCGTGGTTTGAAAATACTACGCCGGTAACATTCGGTCGATGTATGCGAAACATTGTGACTGTAACGTCAGTTCGCGTACGATCTACCTGCGCGATATATCGATGCCTGTGTGTTGGACTGTCCAGAGGGTTTTATCGGAAAATTCGATCGCGTCGCACTGAGGCGCACTGAAAGTACAACGCAGCGAAGCTTACAAAAAAATGCACGAGAGATAGGGAAAGCGAGACGGAAAGCGAGAGAGAGAGAGAGAGAAGGGGGAAACGAGCCACGATCGGTAGAAGTGTATAAGAGAGTGAGAGACAGCGACGCACCACATTCATCCTGACGAACCATTACTTCCATTCATCGTATTCGCGATACTGATGCGGATACGTGGCTTTTCCGATATATATGCCCGATGGCGCTATCATTAAAATGACATCGTGAAAGCGGGAGGGACACGGGCCGTGATGGAGAGAGGAAGCGTCAGCGATGTGACCCGCACCCGCTTCGACCTCCATTTCCCGTCGTTGCTCTAAGCATCATAAATCTTGAAAAACCGTTAATCCCCGGCGCTCTTTTATTTCGGCATCACTTTGGCCTAACAGCTTCCAACGATGTTAAATTAATATTAGCAGCAAACGCGTGACGCCGCATGAAAAATGGAATGGTGCTTTCGACGCAGGAAATGAGAAATGTGCGAATCGTGTAAAGATAGTGGAGTTTGTTAATGGGCTGATTAGTTTATTCGATCGATAAGCCGGTCGCTTTTTAATCTGAATATCGCAAAAGTTATATATCTCAATTAACTTTACACCGCAAAGTGGATACGTTATGAATACAATATGAACACGGCGCAAATTTTCCGAATTTCCACGAATTAAAATCTTTTTCAAGAGGGTCTACCATTTCCTTCAAAATTTTCTGTTGTAGAACTGTGCAAAAGTGTTCGAGTCCCAGATCGATATGTCGAATTGTTTCAAGCAGTGTTGAAACATTTAATTCTTATAAATCAATCGCGTTATTTTCGGTCTGCGATAGTTGCAGTTGATTTAGGTCTGCAACTAGAAAAGTCGATACCGAAATCAATTCATATTTTCGGTTTCGCGTGTCACAGCTATGTCGGAGCATTCGATTTCAAAATCAATGCGCATATTTAATTACAGTATCCGCTCGAGAACAATCAGAGTTTGAGTATTCTCAGCTTCGTGCCAACTATAGAGGACGACGGTAAATATTTGACATGCCGCGCAGAAAATCCTGCTATACCAGACAGTGCGTTGGAGGACAAGTGGCGGCTTGACGTACAATACCAACCGGTGGTCACCTTAAGGATGGGCGAAACCCTGAATCCGGATGACATCAAAGAGGGCGATGACGTGTACTTCGAGTGTATAGTGCGAGCAAATCCGAAGGTGTACAAACTCGCCTGGTTCAAGGATGTAAGTATCGCGAACATTCGCGTGTCTATCACGATATCCGAGGAAACATTTCACGGCGTATTTGCGTTTTGTCGTACACCCGCACCGTTCATTCGCTCGCCGCTTTATGCAAATGTAATTCGTTCACCATTAGATAACTTGCGTGTGTACTATTTCACGCGTTTTTTACTGTACGGTTTCCTGTTAGTGTGCGAGCATTCAAATTACATTATAATTGCAATTAAGGAACACGGACTTCAATTAAATTAAATTCATTCAGTTGCAACGGCAATTTGTATGTGGTTTCAGAGCAAAGAATTGAAGAATAATTCTACGGCGGGTGTAGTCCTCAGCGACCATTCTTTGGTTCTCCAAGGATTGACTCGTTACTCTGCCGGCGATTACACCTGTCTTGCCGCGAACAGCGAGGGAAAGACAGCCAGTAATCCAGTATCTCTCCAGATAATGTGTAAGTGGAAGGCACAATTAACAAGTTCTCGTATAATTAATAACCAAATTATCTCGATCGAAAATTGGCCCGGGTAAACAATGCCGTAATAGCATTGGAGCGTATGTCCTTCATAAACGGCGTCGGGTCCCCAATTTCCCTCTCGCAGCTACGATCCCTCGATAATTACTTAATCGATGGTAAGCAACTCCGCAGTGTGCACAGGGACAAGTAGGGGCGTTTGTCGAACGCATGAGAAACGAACCCGGATGGTTAAGTTGGGGATGAGACGGGAGGATGGAGGATAAAGGAGAGAACGGGGGAAAATGGTAGATAGGGTGTATAGTTTTCTGTGAAACACGGAACGCGGGTTATTCTATTAGAATGGTCGGTGCCCCTGGTGCCAGCCTGGCGTATCTGCATCTTGTAAATGACCTAAGAGGGAAGGAAGGACTGCGATGCATATTCAGTGTATGTAAAGCGTAGCTGAATATTCATGTGTGGGTGAACGCAGGCTGGCAATGTGCTAAGCTAGGCCGGAGCAGACGTACAGCAGGGCGAACGTAACTGAAGGAGATCGCGGATCCGTCCTGATGTTCCAAAACCCCCTGCGGAGCCGACGACGTCGATCTTTTGCATTCGCATGGGACTTCGAACAATCCGTGATCACGTCATGATATAATATTGCACGTGTGCGAGTGACGAGTCGTGTCATGCCATGCAAGAGGCTTTTCCCTTGCGTCTTATTCGAATCGTATTGGATATTTTTCTATTATCTTGCATAACATGATTTATAGGATCACAGTGCGCATAATAAATCCGTGGCTACACGATATACTGTATATTCTTATCAATAATACTTTATTAGGCACATTAAGATCAAAATTTATTACGTAGTTTTATTCCGATATATTAAAAAATGTATCTGTATATATGCCTAATTTAAATTAATGTATCTGTAAATAATACTTAATTTAAGCAACAAAGTTTTTAAAAAGAATAAGACTGTTCTTGCAAGACTTATTCGTACGAGTGTATGAGGTAATAAGATCTATAGATTCAGCTCCAAACAACTTTAAGTGTTTGCAATGCAAATCGTATAAATAAGGAAAGCTTCCCGATCAACACACATTTGATTTACAAATTTAGAAGTTTGCTAACATCCATTGTTATACATATGTGTTGAAGTATATTCAAATCTTGATAACTTTGAATCTAATAAGACTTAGAAATTAAAATTTACATGCTCTTTATTAACAGTAGCAATTCTGTCGCAGATATAAATCTCTATAATTACAAGAATTATAAGAATTTCTTTATTTTTGAAACTTAATATTCTCTGCACTGATATAATATTCAACGGTATAATTTATTTCTAAATTTCGATTTCTATCTTGATCGTAGAATTAATAGATAAAGAAGCATTGATTTCTGGCCACTGAATAGTTAACAAACATATGTGATTCAACTTCCACGGCTGAACATTTATTATGAAAGACTTAATCCGTTTTCACTGGAATAGAGAAAAGAGAGAAAAATAGAATTGTTAAATGTTTTACAAGCAAGACAAATGTTGACCTAACAATTTGTCTGAGTATTCTGGAGAAATTACGTCTTACGATGTTACTCAAGTTATATACTTCTTAAAAACACGTATCTGCGTCAAATATAAAATTTTTTTTCATCAGGTTTCCCTAAATCGTTCGAACAGTGGAACGATGAAATAGCGAATTTTCATAAAAATATTATTTTTACGAATGGAAGGCGAATCAAATAAGATAGCTACCTACGTTGAAAGATGTTTAAAGAAAATAAACGACCCGATCACATCCTTGGTTTATAAAAGAATCCTAAAATACTGAGAGAGACGTGTCCAAGAAACCACCTTGTGGCATTTCGCGAAGTGATTTTCAGAATATGTCGCATTAAGCGAAGAGATCGACCTGATTTCTCTGCTACCGTCTCTTATCCACAAACTTCGTCAGCGGACGTTATTCCAACGCGTCTACGTAAGATATCATCCTTTAGTAAACAGGCTGCTCTGGTGATATGTCGATATGTACGTACCGTAATGCGTAACATCTCTCCAACTTCTCATCTTGGCAATTAATTTAGTATCGCATAGACTACATCAAATTGCAACCAGACAGTCTCTCTATCCGTGATTCCTAGCCTTCGGTCGTAAATCATCACTCCCGCCGTGTGGGACTTCCGCATGTCATGGCCTATCGCAAATACCGGTGTCAAGGGAATTTCCTATTAGACTATCGATCGACCGTGCAACCGGCTGAACGGTGTCGAGCTGCTTCTTCTTCCGTTTGACACTCGCGGATCTCACCGGGATATCGAGCGCGCGCACGCGAGCATCAATGCAGCCGTACAACGAAACAGAACGTCGAATATCCATTTAAATCGCTGTTAGTATTATTCCACGACAAGAATGGAATGCTGATTGATTTACGATTATATGCACGGAGCGCGACCCGGGAAAACATAAATTAATCAGAATAGCTTTTTATGCTTATCATCGGACAATGAAATTTCTCGAGGCAGAAGAACGTCGACTTGCATACACTTTGTTATACATTAATCTTGACAAGCGGGCCATAAATCACCCTGTACTTCAAACTTTGCGCTACTCCATCGTTGTTCGTAGAAAGGCCACCGTTGGCAAAGTACGACGACTTTGTTTGCAGATGCGCCGGTGTGCAAGGAGGGCAAGAGCGAGGTAGTGGTTGGTGCTTTGAAACAGGAGACCGTGTCGTTAGTGTGTTCCGTGGAGAGCCATCCGGCGCCATTGACTTTCCATTGGACATTCAATAATTCCGGCGAGCTCGTCGAGGTTCCACACTCACGTTACTCCCATGTATCGGCGCCCGGCACACCAGACAGCCCGAAAGAGTACCAGCAGTTTCATGGGTACAGACTGAACTATACACCAGCCACGGAAATGGATTACGGTACGGTGGCATGCTGGGCGAGCAACCAGGTTGGCAAGCAACGAACACCTTGCCTTTTTCAGGCAAGTACTTTTCCGCCTGCACCTTTTCGCTTCTTTACGTTTCAGCGACTTATACGGCTTCCAACGTGTGTGCGATTCAGAATTTCGAGCTTTTAGCTTAACGCGCGAGCATATCGAAATATATACATACATATAGATGTAATCGCTTATATTGAAGTATACAGATTGATTCTCTCTTCTCCGTTATACTGTATTCTAATAATAGATTCTTTGTCAATTTAAAATTGATTTCATTTTAAATAGAACTGTCGACGCATTAGTCATCTCTATATGGAAACGAATAGATGACAAAGTTATATTTTTGAATAAATTGATAAATGGACTTTAATAGATGTTTAATTTGGAGCTCAATTACAAAGATGTATGTTATTGAAAATTCGGAAATATGATAAGTAATGATTTAATATTAATTAGTTTCAATAGTTTGATAAAAAAAAGCTCATTTAAATTTATTTTAATAATGTATTATTAGAATTTGAAGCGGTAGATGTTATATTCTATATATTTGAAATTTTTTGCGGGAAACATAAAATTATTATTGAATTTAATATTATTTTAGTGAAATTTATACAGCATGTGAGATATTAACTAATCGGAAATACAATATGTCAACATGACAGAAAACGGATATATTTCAAATTTTGGTAAAAAAAGAAAACCACACATTTGTTTCATAGTGGATACTATTATGTATAGAATATTTCGATCGTACATAAATGTATACGTAAACTTTTTCTAACTTTGTGTGCAAGTTTTATTCTGGTTTATAAAATCCCGTATAAGATTTTAATTTTCTTCTATACGACGAATTAATTCCTTTATTAAAACATATAGCTTGTGAATTACTTCTGATTATTACTTCAAAGCTTTTATCAAATATATCCCGGAGCGCATTCTCGGTGAAAATTTTTTACATAATCTTTTTATCTCTGACATTGTACGCGCGAGAATTATGTATATAGCTCATGTTAGATTACTTAGCACGCTATAAAAAGAAATTCTATTAGAAATCCTGAAAATTTCACGAGAAATGGTGTTTTATCGTTAATCATAATATAGGACTTTATCTCTATCTGATATCGAGAGATTTTCTTCATTAATAGGGTTAAAACACGGCGCTCTCTCGATCATTACGCCGCGCCGACCACGATTCTTAGCCCTATCGATACATTCGATCTAAAAGTAGTTAAATCATCCATATATACTGCATGCCTCAAATATTCCAGTATTTACACGACGTGCGTCATGTTGCTAGCTATTTCCTTCATAAATTTCATGCATTGTATACTCCGGCATCACTATGCTCCATACATTTTCATTTTGATCGATCGACGGCATCTACAAAGAATGCGGGGGTTGCCTTCTTTGACGATACAAACTGTGCTCGTATTTGACATGCATATGAGTCTTCGAACGTGTGTAAAGTCGTTTACTGCCGCTGCTGGAAAGATCGATCGCTCTTTCCCTATTGTGAAAGCTGCGATATAGAAGAATGCACGATGTAAACATAGCGGTTAACTATATTGTTAAACTATGCGGTTGTGTGCAGTATTATGTGGTAGCAGTATTAAGAACTGCTCGGTATTTTTCCTACGGGACAAGAAACTCCGCGTTTGTAATGCACTCATTTGTAATGCAATAAAGGGTTGGTTGCAATTGGCTGACTAATGCAAATACGCTTTATCTCCGGTCTGCTTGTTTCAGGTTATAGCCGCGGGTCGTCCGTACGCTCTTCACAATTGCAGTGCCACGGAGATGTCAGCGCCTCTGGATATGGAGGAGCTTGGCACGAAGTCGGGAACGGGGCTGGTAGTTCGGTGCCTGGAGGGCTACGATGGAGGTCTTCCGATATACAGTTATCAGTTGGAAGTCGTGTCTGACGAGGATGGAGGTCCGATTCTCCTAAATAAAACCGTGCCGGCGGGTCCCAACGGGCCGACTTTCGAAGTCGCAGGACTAACGACGGGAAGAAGCTATCGACTTTTCCTCTACGCGATTAACGCGAAGGGGAGGAGCGAACCTGCCATACTCGAGCCGGTAACCCTGAAGGGTGTCGCTATGTACACGACTGGTGAGTACATTCAGCTTCCCGAAGATACCTTTGTATCGACGAGGCAATCTTGAAACTTTGAGCGCTGCTGTTTCATTTTCTTTTTGTTTTCGTTGATACATATAACGGAATTTAAAATATCTTATCTAAGATTAAAGAGATCTCGTTTTTTTTATTTTATATGAAATACTGATTGTGCAAGGAAATAGAGATATAAAACTAGCTTCAGCTCGGAACATTCCAGAGAAAGCAACCGTAAGAATTTAACAGTTTAAAATTTTGATGGTCGTATAAATGTAACTATTTATCCCAAGAATGTCGGAACTCATTCTGAGTTTAAGGGAAGCTACGAGAAGTTTCCTCGTTAGCGGAGATGATTATTCTCGTATTATGTGTAAGTAGGGAAGGAGAATGATCTTAAGTCTAAAATGTCTCCGAGCAAAGTCGTAAACGAATCATAAGCACAATTTGGTTGACTTATAAAGTTACTGGATGAAGAAACCTGTAGTGATGTAAATTTGCACTGTAGCATCACACAAAGTTCTTTACGATATACGTTCTACATTATATTTAAATTTCTTATATTATGCAAAGTACGGTCGCGTCATTCTTTGCTCGAGAGAGAACTTATGGCTCGTTAATTGTCTCGCTTCCACATTGCGCGGAACGGATAGGACTTCCAAGTACCCTTGCAAATGAAATATTCGCTTTTCATACGAAGTAGAGTTTTCGCTAACTGCGGGAAATAAAAAAAGAGTAATTGCATTGTATTCATCAGCCGGCGACCAAACCAGTTTCCTTTCTCGACTTCCTGCATTTACGCGTCGATCGTTGGTTGCTGCAGCAATAACAATCGCGCTACATTTTTCTCGTCGGGTCTTGTTGAAAACCGAGCGGAGCGGACGTGTTCTCTGAAAAATGACGCGGTCTGGTCGGAAAAAAACGCTGAATTTCGCTTTTGACGGTCCATTAGCGTGCGTTCGGACGCGGGTGTGGTTACGGCGTGCGCGGATAGCACCTATTATACCCGGTGATAGGCGTCGCAAGGATGTCGGATATGATCGCAATTTCACAAATACTGCGAGCGGACGCGTCAGTATTGCAATTAGTCGGTTAACCGACCGCCGTAGTCTCCTCGCTGTTCTCCACGACAGGCTCGCACTGTGGTCGGCGATGTTGTGAGCCAGGATGTGAGGAACGGGAGGCGGACGGGTGGTCTACCACCCGGATGGAGGTGGAAGCGACTACTGCCAGTAGGAGAGTTTGTAATGCTGAACGCAGCACAACGCAACCGCAGGTATCGGGCTCTGCGGACCTTGCAATTAACAAAACAGATTACTCTCAATCAACGAACACCTATACCCGCTTCGGTGCACGGGACGTGACGGTTTCACTGGCTTTCTGCGACTCGCCATTCGATTCCGTGGGGAAATAGCAAACAGCGTGCGTTCTGCGTTGATTTGAGTTGTGGTCAGTTGGTTTCTTCCCTCGGCCTAAATCGAAGAAACTCGAAGTAACGAAAGAAAAGGGACGAAATTTATCAAATCAGAGGGGCACGACGTGTACGCGCTGTCAAAATATTAATTTTTATGAAACCACAAAAATCATCTTACGATTTGCGCGTAAAGAAATATTGAGTGCATGATAAAGCTGAAAGGCGATTTTGCTTTTTCATTAAATTTTTATTAATTAAATAATAAATTTGTAATTCAGAGGTCGTCTTCTACATAATCTTGTATGTTGAATCAGATTTGAGAAGTCTATTGAGTTTATCCTACGATCGATGGAAACCGACAAAGAAGAAAACCATGTGCCAAAAAGTTTAATATATATATTTATCCTCTGATAAATTTATTTATCAGAAAGAATACTTGATCGCGTTGTCAGTAAACTCTTTCCACTTTCACGTAACTGTAAAGGGGAAACGTTTCTTGACGTCTCGGTACATTTTCTTGTAATATTGGTGGCGTTAAACCATGTTGCAAACTTGAAAGGCATCAAACTCAAAGAACTTATCGTCCGAGCGTCTGTTCGTGCTGTCGCTCGTCGACACGAAAAAGCCAAAACGCAAGAACGTAATCGTCGGCTTGATCGATGTGCTGCAGACTGCATTACATACCAAAAATTGCTGGAAGGTTGGCGTGCTCGAATTTAGCTGCAGCGAACGGAAGCTAGCTTCCGCCACTTTAATACGCAAAAGTAAAAGGTTGCTGCGTGTTCTTGTTTCGGCAAATATCTCCAGTCAGACCAACAAATCCTACAAGTCTTTCGCGCGAGCGAAGCCAATGCACGAACGATCGGAAAGTATAACATTTGCACAAGCATTCCGGGCTGACGGCACCTCGATCATTCCTTTTCCATTCTGAGCAATGCTCGATTATAATGGACTCTATCTGTGCGGCTCCAGGAACGTAATAGAAAGTCATTGGTAACATACGGTCGCGGGTCAACACGGGGTTAATTCAGTTTACCACCGATTTCCAACGCCACCAACCACGTAGTCCCTTCACCCCACACCTTCATGTTTCCTCCGCACCCTCTCCTCGTCGTCGTCCTTCACCGCCGGGTCCAATCGTCCTTACTCTCTCTCTGCCTCCTTCCTTCCTTCCTTCCTTCTTCGCTAATTCCGACACGCCTGACTTTGCACTCTGGTTCTCTGTGTGCGAGGGTGGCGAGGTGCAAATATTGATTTGACGACCGTAACCTCGCGGCGCTGATTTGCCCGAATGGCGGCCTGTCTACGAACCATCGAAGCCAATTTGCGGGCTCTTTGTATTGTTCCCGTCTAGCATTGTCCTATAAAGAGCCGCAGGGGTCCGTTAGCAACAGAAGGCACTGTGCCAGCTTTTATGCTGCGTTTTTAACATTTGCGTCTGTTTATTCTGATCCTTGAAATCAATATTCTGAGTTATTCCTTATTCACAGTAACCGCGAAATATGTATCTCTATAGATAAAATAATATAAATATTTAACAACAAGATAATATATTAATTCGACCTGACTGGCCAGATATATTTAAAAATATAGCACGTAGGATCCTACGTATTCTTGTTGTTTTTTAATTTACTGGCGAAGAAAAGACTACATTCGATAAATATTTAAATAAACCGCTTTTGATATGTTTATCTACATAAAAATAAAACATTTGAAAATGTTTTATTAAAGTTCGGTAAAGTTTGATATTAAAGTGGGGTAGATATATAACTGCATAATTTATGTAGACAGAGAATGTGGAGGTGAATCTCTACTTTGCACTTCTCGCTTATCACGTTCTGAAACAAATACTTCCCTTTTCCTTTACTCCAACAAACCGTTGCGGTTCGCGCGGAGATCTTCCACTGAAATGTTTTTGCGTACCTTACCAGTACCTCCTGTGAGGAACAAGAAGTGGCCGCGAACGAACGAGACGCTAGTCGGTAACGATACCGACATGCTGAGAAGAAGATATGATTCAAGTCGAGAAGTTCCTCTCGCCACAGCGCGAGAACAAGAAAAACGGTAACTCGGCACGGCACGCCGCGGTGGCACAAGAAAACGAGCACAAGGAATAAAAGCGGTAAGGCAAGTCGGCGTGGCTAAGACAAGTAAGAAGAAAATTGTATAGCAGCCTCTTACCGCCACCCCCCTATTTCGTAATCTCTCATTGAACGGATACCGGCTGATCCATTAGTAAAATTAAGCGGATGACGAATATCCCTCTCCTTCCACGCAGTAGCGTGTATTCTCGACTTGTCGACCCGCGCCAGTTCTACGAAATAAAAAATAGTGATAAAAGAAGAGATATCTCTTCCTTTGCCACTATCTCCTCAGACAGGGTGCGCTAACGTAGCACGGGAGAAGAGGCAGCGACGGCGGAAAGGCGGAGGAAAAACAGGAGACAGAAACGAGATACCGAGGATGGGAGGATAAGGATACTCGGGTTGCTAGGGGCGATCCAAATATTCTTGTTGGAAACTCCATTCGCATATAAGTCGCGTAACTCTCCGAAAAGGATTACTAGGATTTTAGGATTAATCCGAAAAGTTTCGTATCAAGCGAAGGGTGCGCTATAAACATCGCGATACAAATTTATGCGGGTTGTTATTATAGATATCAAAGAAGTTAAGCTCACCTCGTTTATATTCGACACCCGGGATCTTTAAACATAGGCATTCAAGAGGAACGCGAACATAATTATTCGGAAAAAAGGATAATTCCTGCAACATCCAGCTTTCGTTAACGAGAAAAGGGAACATCCCAGAGATACGTTCTTTCAGGGATCGATCGCTTCCCTAGCTCAAGGTTCTCAAGGTCTTCCGAGAGTTTTGGCATTCTCACGTGTAGTAGAGTCGGTTGTTTGGCCTCGGGGGCTGCCACGTGGACGGTTTCAGAATGCAATTCTTTCGAAATTGGTTTCGGGTTTCCGCGGGATTGCTTCGATTTGGGACGAATTACTTCACCCACTCCGAAAAGCGGCTCGCTCACCTCCGTCGCTCTGGGCCTTTTACTCGCGGAAAATTTCTTACCATGATAATTCACATCCAAACTCTGTCTACGCTATAAGTATCTTTCGTCGGGTGCAGCCTGATTTTCCCATGATTTCGCTCGTTTCGCTTCATTCTCGGTGATTCTCGGTATCGTCGGATAAAAGGGTAATGAGGAGAAAAGGAGGAAAGAGGTGGCGACATGCTAGTACTCGGGATCAAAGCGATTCGATTTATGCTACGATTGACATTGTTTTCATAAAACGTGCAACAGGCCGTACATCTTCGCGAAGGATACGAGATCTACCGACAAGATAAACGGGAACGTCAATATTAACTCTTTTCCTGCGCTACAGCGAGCCGAAATACGTCGATGCTTATGCAGCGGATTGCTGGCGGGTGATATTTCACAACGCTGCTAGTAAGTTGTTTCCGCGACACCGCGAGCGTGTTTGGAATTTGACAGCGTGTGTAATATATTTCACTATGCAGTTTTTGTGAATATCTTCGGGACATTTTCAATTTCGATTAAACACGCCCAAAATAGTATCTTTTCCTTAGTTACAGTAAAAACACGTTCATTAATCACATCGAAGATAATTCTCAGTTGTAACAATAGAACTGCGCACTTGTGATGATCAGATTATTTAGATGCGATCTCATTAAATAACGAAATGATAAGAAATGCAGTAATGAAACGTCAAGAAAACACAGGCCAGTGCAAGTTATTTTAATTTTTCCTATTATACGCCGGCATTTTAGTGCTATTTCAAACATTTCGTCTCACACTGCTGTAATACTCAGGGCAAGAATTTTAAGTGGTGCCGTTCGCCTTTACCAACAAAAGAGGAGACAGTTCCTTGTAGCGTCAGATGTCAGCTAATAATACCTGAATTCAAAGCGCTACGAGAGTTTGCTTTCTCTGGCAGTCTGCTGACAGATTTTTTTTGAATGACCGGTAGCACCGTTGCTTAACACGGGCCTGCACAACAACGTCAAGTGGCTCAAAGAATTCCTCCTGACGCGTTCTCGGCCTCGTCGAGTTCGCCTCTGCCTTATTTACGCAGGTAAGACAAAGTGCATAGTCAACACGACGGGCGGCAAAAGAGCGGCTTGAGTGCATTAAAATCCTGTTTAAGGCAAACAATTGCGCGCGCAAGAAGTGCACGCGCGCGTATTCCCTCTCCCTTTTATCCATCAACCGTGATACGAGTCATTACAATAATTACGTTATGTCTCCCGCGGAAGCGGACCAATATTTTTCACAAAGTTTCAGTATACTCCTTGCGTTACGTACTCCAGTCGTTTTTATTATCAACATTTCTTTCTCATGTCAGCAACAATTGTATTTTACCTGAATATCGCCTCTGCAATAGCGCTGAGCTTTTTTCATTCGAGGAAATCCAAACGGGCGAAAGTTATTGTTGCCACATGAAGGTACAGGATGTAACTCAAGTGATATCGATCGTCGTTATTCCCTTCATCCTTGCAATTATACCTGCTTTTAGAATTTTCCGCCGCGGTCAACTGTACCCCGGTAGATGCATTGGCGCAACCCTGCAATTTCACACTGGAAAAAGTTTAATTACTCCCGGTGCCGGGGACATATCCTGGTGTAAACACACTGTCTGCGCGTCGGTTATACAAGCGAGAGACAGCTCTGCTCTCGACTAAATTCTTTCATGAAGGGAACGCAGCAAAGCTGAGACGTAATGCGCATTCACTTGGTCGCCGGATGTCGTTCCGCTTGCTCTCTCCTTCTCTCTTTATCTCTCTCCCTCTCTTTTTCCTCTCTTTCGTTTTTTTTATTTTACTCTCAGTCCGCGAGGCGGAGTTTAAATTGGTCCGCTTTCCGCCGGCAATCAAAGTCTAATCAAACTTTAACGAGTATCACGAATGCTCCCTGGGTACCCGTCAAGCCGAGAATTCCAACTATCTCTGTCTTCCGCAAGACTGCGGATAACAGCGGATTTACGGCTCTTTTAAAAATTTCAACGGCGCCGACGCGGTTGGCCGGTCTAAGGAGCGACACATCGGGATTAAACGTGACAAGCCGCTTCTTCTTGTCGGTCTGCCTTATACATGAGATTGGAGTTTATCGCATCGGTTTGCACGCATTTTACCGGTTCATTTCGATCATTGACTCGATGACTTTCTCTTTCTTTTTCTGGTTGTTTAATCGGTCCCAAACTGTTGTCGTATATTAACCAAGCGGAAACGCTACCCAGGTTTTACTACTGACAGCTCGGGTAGCAAGGGAGCAATCTATCAATTTCTTATTAACAAACTTCGGTCGTTATGTCCGCGAGATGAAATTTTATGTATTTAATGCCATGCGTCTTAAACGTCTTTTTTCTGCAAGCCCTTAGGAAGCGCCTTTCTTAGGTGCATATCCTCTCGCTCAATAATATTTGCATAATGGACTTTCGCAGAGAATTTATTCGCTTGCAATTTACGCAAGCACGCGATGGTTTTGATGAATATACTGTCAGGACTAAATTTCAAATACACATTTATTTATTTATACAAACAGTTAAAGCCTCAATTTGAAATGCATTATTATTATAACTGATCGTGGTTCAATCTAAACATATTTGTTATATTATAATATGTTATATTATATTTGTTATATTTAAACGTGAAAGATTACGTATAGCAGTGAAAGATTGAGTGTGATAAACCGCGCTAATAAAACGCGCTGAATTAAATACAATTATATAAAAAATTCAAAACTTTAACGTTGAGAAGAGAATACTTTTATCCTCTTATTTTCTTCATTCTTTTAATGCAATTTTACATTCCACGTCCACGTGGAAAAATCAGATGTCTTAAAATTCTAATAATAATCCTAGATTTCTCGCCGCTTTTCGTTGCAGTACGTAATATTCATGTGGAACGACCGTTAACTGAGCGTAAGATACGTAAAATAGAATTTGCTCAAACAGAAGGATTAATTTACCGAGCGGATGCGTAGTATATATGCCATTCCCTTTATGCGCGTAATCTTGTAACAATTATGAAATTAACTTCAAGAACAAATGGTTATAGAATGTAATTATGTACGAAGTACATTTTAATCTGATGTCCACATATGAATCACAAATTTATGAGGAAAAGTACTAAAATTATTCCGGATAAATTCTTTGAAAAAAGTTAAAGAATATTCTTCCAAGAATAATATTCGATGCTAGAATGGCTAAATAGAGGCTATGATTATTAATTGAAATAAAAAATTATTGTGGTTTATTATTAGAGGAAAGTAGTCAAATATGGGGAACCGTTTTGTTTTTATAATATAAGTCTCACAAAATAAATCACAATAATAAATATTTTTTATAGGTAATCAGTCATTTATTTAGGCTTAAAGACAGTCTTATATTCTTAACATTATTAATAATTTACAATATTGTATTAAAATTAAAAAAACAAAAACAGGACCTAATATGGGATAGATACCCAAATATGGAACATCAAAATTAGGTACAATCTTTTTATGGAAAATAAACAAAAAATAGTTATCAGAAACTTTAATAATCTAAATCGCCAGTAAATAATTAAAAAATAGTTATTTTTGTTACTAATTAAGTAACTTTAGTTAACAATCATAATATAGAAAACAAACAAAAACAGTTTTTTTTCACATTAAAAAATAATAAAAATAATTAATCTATTTGCAGAAATCACATATAAAAGTGTCAAACTCTGCATCAGCACATTCATTATGTGCCCAGAGTCCGCACATCAGACACTTGATCCATATTAGGCCCCCATAATTAGGCCCCTATTGAATATCCATATTTGGAATTTTGAAAGATCAAAAATACGGTCTCCTGCTTTACGAAAAATACCCACATAGCTACACAAATTCTTATTAATATCGCTTAGAGGCATTACAACACAAGCTAAAAATGAAATAAGCTGAATAAAATCGTAATACAAACGAAAAATACCTAACATGTACGCACCTTTCAAAGTTTTCTAGCGGTAACAAAACAAAACATTCCTCCCAGGGCGCTGGTGTTTGACCGACTGACAAGTCACAACGTGTGCGACGCTAAAATGAATGAAAGAGATAACCTATATACTGTTGAGAGAGAGAGAGAGAGAGAGAGAGACGAGTATTCGCTTGTTTGATTTTTAGATATGGCGCTCTATTCCATATTAGGTATACTATTCCATATTTGACTACTTTCCTCTACGTTTAAAATATTTCAAAGATTGATTGGTGAATATATATACATATATATTATATATTATAATATTATATATTATATATATATATACATATATATAATATATATATATAATATAAAAAAGAACATTTATATTAGAATAACCATGAAAGAGAGTATATTATGCCTCTTTTCACTGCAACCGCAAACAATAAACTGGAAAAATAAGAAAGCCTCAAAGGCTATAGCTTGAACATGCAGCCTAGCCTAGGAGCGATCTCGTTTACACCGTTTCATTTCTTTGAAGGTTCTGAATGGGCCGCGGTCTTCCAGCGCTAAACGAGCTTTAAAAGGCGCATCGCGGCCGTCTTTTCGTGTTTTTAACTGAGCTACAAGCTCGTCGCTTCAGAAATTACCGCTCGTTTAAGCTTTAGTTACCGGATAATGTAATGACAAAGTCCGGAACTTGTATTTGCATTGTTCGCCATTATTAAGAAGACCGCTGCAGCGATGTAAAATAACAATATTTTCATATATTTCATAAATGATATCATATACGCACACTTTCCGATGTTTATTATCAATTATAATTTTATCGTAATTTTTGTTTTACTGTATTGCATATCTAACAGATCGAAACGCAACGTATTTTGCGCTAAAGGCATTCGTTTTAAATGATAGTTCTTATAGTGCGGTTTCGACTGAAAAAATATAAACGAAATGGCTATAACATATAAAAGAATTTAAGGAAATGCCGAGTCGACAGGACATAATCTTCAATGCACACGTATACGAGCCGGTTTTTATTTAGGTGCGACACGAGCTGGCTTATGATAACTCAGAGGAAGGATGGACTTGTGCGAACGTCCTTGTAGGGAGTAGTTTTACGGGTGTACGCGGCAGGGTGTGCGTTAATTGTTGTAATTATCCTCCTTGCGGCGAGATACGCTCGTTTCGCGCGTTCATACGCAAACGAAGAGATACGCGTACGCATGCACGCAGAAAACGATAGGTCAGCAGGGGTGTAGACGTTCGTATATGTGCGACATATTGCGCTGATGCGATAGGACATTTATGTAGAGGGGTTGAACGGTAATCGAGCCCCATAACAGACATGCTTTCGTTAATTATTGTCGTGCTTATTAAGCCGAGCACCTGATATTGATGACGCTTATTTCCTTGATGGTCAGCGACCGTGGCAAAAAGAGGGATGGAAGAGACAAGGTACAGAGGGATGCTATCTACTTTTTCTCATCTGAGCAGAGTAATCGAGCATACGGGGATGACTCCGTAACTGTATCTGTTTTAAAAGCAAAGTCTTGCAATTATCTTACTTTGTTGTTAACAGCTTTTTTTTCATAAGCGTGAAATAAATATCACGTAATTGTGAATTATTGTGAAAACGTATTCTCTCTCTTGAAATATTAAAAGGTGAGAAAGATAAACGTGAAATAAATATCACTTAATTGTGAATTATTGTGAAAATGCATTTTCGAAAACATTAAAAGATGAGAAAGCCATGCATATGCAATGAAATTAGTTCGAACGAACTGGGCTTTGTAATTACCATGCACTGTATCGTGATACTGTGACATAAATTATTGACACATCAATTTATTAGATAATCCCAGTTGTATTTTTCTTTTTAACGCGTTTCCGCGAAACTTCATCTTAACTATATCATTGTGTCATCGAAGTAATAAGAAATATTGGAGTGCCTGATTTTGACTGACAGAAAACATTTTTATGTTTTATTCAGAATGGTTATGTGCCGTATATATTCTAATCAATAAATATTACAGTATTACACGGAGAAAAAGTTAAGGTTGCCACAGCAGAATAATAATATTATTTTTCGCCCATCCATAGAAAAGGGTTATGGGGGAACCATAGTACTCTGGAAGTGACCTATATGGTTGCCCCAACCTTAGCGAGGGTAGCTGCTATATGGATGTTACAACCGTAATGATTATTTATAGGTACAGTTCCTGCAACCATAGTCATATACATGTTATCCTATCTGTAACCTAAAAATGTTTTATTTTGAATGTTACCTTTGAAAATGGGAATAGAGTTCTCAAATTCTATGCTTTGAAGATAAAGCATAGAATTTGAGGACTCTATTCCTATTTTCAAAGGTAACATTCAAAATAAAACATTTTTAGGTTAGGATAACCTGTATATGACTGTGGTTGCAGGCTCGTAAGCTTTATCCATAATTATCCACAATCGTATCCGCAATAATATGCACAAGAAGGATCACAATATAACACACTTTATTTTATTTCAACATCCTTCGTGACTTGGTGGTAATACTGCTGCTGTCCATTCTATTGTTGCAATAGAACTGAGCTCTTAGTGCTGTGCCGTGCAACTATATCCTATAGATCTCTCAATCATACTATTTGTTCTGCAGACCATATTAGAGAGACAGCAATAATCCTTTGGTTTGAGCAACCATATATAAGGGTATTCTAACAAAATGTTACTTATCGTAAGAACTACGGTTGTGAGAACCGTATAGGTGAGCATATCTTAACAGCTATATTCGATGTAATATCAATATAACTTGAATTCACATACATTTCTCTTCTAAACATAGAGAACGTTGTTGTAACAACCATAACAATTTTTTCCGTGTAGTAATGTAAATAGCTATATTAGTAATGTAAATAGCTATACATGCTCCAAAAAGTATCTTATTAAAGATAACTTTCAGACGCCTTTGCAGAATTTTAAAGACATCTTTAAGTCGTCTTTTGATAAAGACTTAAAGATTTCTTTTAGATACATATGTTGTCTTAGAAATTATCGTGTCGAACAACACTAGCAGGCTTTTTCTGGCGCAACATAAGCTCTAGCGATCACGCTACTCTGTGAGCGGCATTATCACAAAGGAGGTTTAGCTCTTGCAATCAGGCCACTTTCAGGGTAGCGCTTGGCGATATATGTATATCAAGGCGTTGCGCGTTGCACCCGTTCAATGATCCCTTTTCGATCTACCGCTGTACGTACTCTTTGTGCGGGATAGTGTCACGCGTCGGTAATAGGGAAACATTGAACCATTTCCTTTCTGGTACCTTCGTTCACCGAGACAAGAGGGAAAACTTGGACGATGAAATGCAAAATAAGTACGCCTGGCGAAGTCATTTAGTAGCTGAAAACATTTACTGCGATCTCCAGATTCCGTTCACGAATTTGCAGCGACAATCGACGAGTGACGCGACACAATTTGCATGGGAAGTCGAAAAGTACGAAGGGCCAATCGCAGCGCTTAACCGTATTGCCGTTTCTTTCTTTCCTTTCATCGATACGACATCGAGACGCGAGAGAGCGAGCGATGAAAGAAAAGTTACTTATAGCGCTTCCTGCTTTACGAATTGCGAAGTTCTATTCCGCGTCGGATAGAAGGTAGGATTGGGAAAAGCGGGATGGGGAGGAGGGTTGCGTTACTAGGGAGTAGGAATATCCCTCCGGAGATCGATAGAAGTTCCAGTTGATCGAGCATTTTGCATCGACTGTCGCGGCAGGCAACACCGATGCATCGATGCTGAATCCGTTGTTGCTGGGCTTGGCAGCCATGGCGACCCTTTTGGCCCTGGCCGTTGCTGGAATCCTAGCGGCGCTCTACCGGAAGCACTCCACCGGCCGATCCGGAAGTCCAAAGCACGCTCCCATCGTATGCGAGCCGCCTAATGCAGGTGCAACCACCCCGGTGCACCCTCAGACCAAGCAGGCGGTCGATGACATCGATCCGGACATCATACCCAACGAGTATGGTGAGTCCGTCAGCATTCCAATCGTTGGAGTTGCACGAATTGCGCCTTGCGTGAATATCTATTGGTGACTCTTTTTTTTTTCGAGAAATTATCTAGGCTGTGGCATATGTATTGTCAATTTTGTTGAAAATGCCGTGAGAAGCGACAAAATATGGGCACGACAAAAATGATAACTTTGATTTTTTCAAAGAGATGCGAAATTAATAGACATAAATAATTTTATTACGTTTTGTATGTTCCGTTGAATGTTCAATGATAAGATGAAATATTAATTGCGCACTTTTCATTAAAAACACATGATATAGACGAAGGTACATACATATATGTTATTTCAATTATTCGTCTACAGTTCTATATTATATCGTAAAAAATTCTACGAAAATATCGGTTTCTTTTTTGTGCAGACTTTGGAAAAGACTGATGCAGTAATTCGAGCGATAGTAATAACGTGTTTAATATTCACTCGAAGTGTGAAGTTGTTCTTTTAAATTTGGAATCTATTATATATATTATATGTACGAACACATTTTTCCTATTTTCTCAATAAACTCATATTACTCATGAATTTTTTATAAGTTGAACCGTATATTCTATTCTAACCGTTAATCTTCATGTATATAGTGTGGTTAGATTATTAGCATAATATAAAAATATTATACCGACATTTGATAGTCTTTTAATAATTTACGTTCATTTTCGTTTCTCAATTATGTATTAGTAAAGAGAACTGAGCTTTTCATATAATTAATATTATAATTGTATCAAATTAAGGACTGCATAAAATATTCTCGAAAGAGGCAGGTATATTGCGGATATGTACTCTTGAAAGAACGTGCATATTCTAAATCTGCGTGAACATGAACGTAATAAAGCTCTTTCATCTGATATTATTTTCCAAGTGTATAATAATAAACACATAATGTTAGTTTTTGTACTTATAGCAAGCGAGTCCATGAAACAAACTTCTCATTTAAATTCATTTCAGCGCGATGTTACTTTTTCCATGAAAATACATTTCCATTTGCGATATTAATACGCGAACTACGTCGCGGCGAGCGAGCTGCGTGAATAATGATAATGTCGGGAAATGAAGTTGGATTGAGATACTTAAAAATCGAGAGATCTCTCGTAAATTTCGCCTTTCGTAATGAAAGTTTCATCGATAGAATAGTGCAAATTCTTGCAGAATCTTATTGCAAATTCCATCTTCCTCGATACAAAAAAATAGAGACAAAGAAAAACGTCACGACGAATCAGACGCTTATGTTAGATTTTCGCATTTACAAGAGATAGAGTATTTATAATAAAAATAGCTGTCCCTTTCTCCCGATTTAATCGACTAAGCGGTTTAGACGTTCGGTCCCTGCATGGCTTCTGTAAATCTGTCCGTAGAAAGAAGACCCTTAACGTATACTCCCGTCTATAAAACCCCGCCACAACGAAGAAAGAAAGATCGCGCCACCGATGAGGACGCCTCGCCGGAGAAAAGGCCGATCGTTCAGCACGGTCTGGACCTGCCCCCGGATCCGATGTTGACCGACTGCCTGCCAACGCCTACCATAAATTATCCGCAAAATCACGTGTCTCAGCAAAGCGCTTACAATCATCCGCCCACGATGGCTGATTTCAAGCAGATGGCGATGGACGCCTACAATCAGCGTAACAACCAAAACGTAAGTGATTGTGATAAAATATTGCATTTTATTCATTATTTCTTGACGTTAATCCGTTAAATGTTGTTACTATAAAAAAAGATTTCTTCATCGAGGAAGAAATCAATGAGAGCTGCGAAAATGTAATTATATTGAATTCAGCAAGTGAACTCAATAAGTAACGACATTATGATCTTTCGCAACGTTATATATAAATAATAAATAGCGTTAATTTAATATTTCAATGTGAAATTTTGGGACGAGAAGACACCTTAATTTTTGTACGCATATAAGCGAGCGAAGAGGAAGAAGGGAATTAAAAGTAGGTTGAATTATGTTCAAGCGCATCAAATAAGCGCTGCATTTTTTATTTTGTAATGTCTGATTCGATCTTCGTTGAAATATTGCGTCTAACTTCCGCAAAGCTAAATCAGAAAGGCTGTTTTAAATATTAGACGCTCGGAGCAGAGTGATGGGAAGTTAGTCAAAAGGAGGAATCGGTTGCTTCAATATGCGGCAGTCTCCCACTTTAACTTTTCCGGTTTAGCAGGGTCTTGAGTTATCTGCGCTTTCGTAAGTTTAATTACGTCGAAGTTTTCTCGATAATTTGACGAGACCAGTCCCGATGTACGTAACTCGTCTTCGTATTCGACTTCCGCCGTTCTTCATCAGCGATTGCTTTCTATTTAGATATGGCTGAATTAATTGCACCATAATCAAGAAATACGAAAAACAAAAATGTATTAATTAATCAATAACTTGTTTATTGATTTGTTAAACTAATAATCTGAAAGAGTAGTGCAATGTCCAAAATAGTACTTATTAAAGTTAGTATTTTATAAATAACAGCTTTATAAAAAATATATATTATAAATCACTGAGAGAAATCTCATATAGCAGAAAGAATACAAAAGCACTTCCATCCAGGAAATTAAAAAAAACGTTTCTCGTTTTTTAATTATTTTACCGATGGATATATATGTATAAATAACAGAAAAAGGTAAACACATATCATTTGCTTTCGTGTAACTTTAAGCAAATTAATTTGCTTAAAATCTTATCTTTTTTTACATGACATCAGCAAAAAGACTAAATTCAATAAATTAAAATCTTGTGATGGATACGCGTTTAATACCGTTCTCGCACGTTGAAATGAATGTACTGCACAATGCTGCACATGTGTCTCTTTTATTAATTAATGAAACAGTCTGATGAATATCGGATGTGGTTCCTGCTTTCAGGTATATTATAGCCTTCAGAGGACGAGCAAAGGGCTCTCGTCGATGCCACAGAGGCCCGTTTCATCGTCGATCTCCGCGCAAGGCAAATTCCATCAACCTGAAGTGGTGACACGCTCGAATCGGATACAGGAGAGCTGTATATAAGTTCGGAGGGTTTCCCTGCGGGATCAACCTCGTGAGCTTCTAAGACGCCGCCGGCGATTATATTTACACGTGTAAATGTAACGAGTACGGGCGGAGAGCAGCGTTATGTAGAGATCCGTGGATCCCCGAGACGCGAGCGCGAAGTCTAACGTGGTATCTTCCTATAGTTGGTACACGAGTTTCGAACCACTCCGCGAAACACACTTAACGTTTACTGTACAAAACCGTAGAGAGGCTGATGGTGTGTTCCAGATCGTATTGATGGGAACGCGGTCTCTCCTCGAGATTACGTTACGCCGATGCTGCCGGGGACGGCGCTACATTTTCATATATAATTTTGCGGGGGATACGAGGTGAAACGACATTAGCAAGTTAGAGAGATACCCGTACATGTCCAGAAATATTTCTTTACTGCCATACTGAGGTATAAACGGTATATCGTAACGTACAAAGAGTCTAACCCCTAAAAGTAGTTAATGTCAATAATGAGGGAGATGAGGCTGGGTCAAAGCGAGCTAAAGAAAATTTTAACGGCGCTTTATATTTTATTCATACTTCCGGTTTCCAAGTCGCGCACAAAACAGCATTTATATATGGATCTCACATACTAATTCTTTTGGAACTTTTACAACCTATCAAAACTACTTTCAAGTAGTTGCCCTTACAGCACTGTAAGGTAACACGATTGGGAAGATTATTCTCGATCAAAGCTCATTCTCCAGCCTTATCCTCAAAATACTAACGATATTAATGTGATCGTATTCGAAGCTCATCACTGCTCATGTTTTCGTACGCAAAATTTTTATAACAACTCAGACAGAAAACAAATTCGTTCAAAAGACTTCGCCGAACTCGAGAGAATCTCTTAAGGAGCGACGTCTTCGTTCCCGATCACTGACGCGGCACACGAACGTGGATTTTACTGTTTATATGGAACTAGTTTTTGTACAAAGATCTATTGTAAATAGACACGAGCCTGGCCCTAGAATTATAGTCACTAATGTCCGAATTTCATCCGTTACACGTTAAGTCGAGAGATGTCTGATCGCGTAAGATAAAACTCGATGGCATACGAATACGAATAAAGAGAATACGTTTCATCTGTTTTACACAAACGAGCTCATTTTCTTGTCTTTCCACCTGACCTTACGTACTCCTTTCCATTAAAAGACCAAAGAACGCACGGCACGAGAAGGTGAAATTCCTACGGTACGTGAAACGAATTTATTCGCGCAACGTATTTACGTTACGCTTCCATTATGCCTCGTACTCTCCATTTCGAACATGAAAGAAATTTCTCGACGCTCGATGTAACAACGTGGGCGTACATGCTATACAACGTACTTAATACGGAACATAACGACATTGTTCGATGGATATCTCCATTTCCTGTTGTATTTAATGACGTAAAGTACGTATCAATTATCTTGCCATGCTACTGAAAGAGCTGAGCTTTTCTCCATTAGCGAATATTCATGAACCATTTGATACCACTTTGGGAGAGTACGTGATCATAAGAATTGTATAAAATATCATTTCACTTTATTTGCATCTGCATGTTTGAGGTAAGTACCTATCACGCTTCTAATACACCGACAGTGGCACGAGTAATTACGGAAAATAGCAGCATTTAATAACGGCGGAAAATGCAAAGGTTTAATGCCAGTCTCGGTATGCCGAGACGCGTCGACATCGTAATATGGGGGAGAGGCGATATATATTTCGCAAAAAGAAAATTGTCACGGGGCGAGACGTATCGCGCCATTTCCTCGAGATAAACGCGTCGCGCGAGATGGCTGAAGTGCTTTAAGGAAAACAGATCGTCGCGCCTCTCCATTAGCTTCGAAGAGAGCTGCAAAAGCGTCCTGACAGCTAGGTGAGCATCCTATTGGACGAAGAACAGTAATTCGAGCATTTCGGGGGAATACGGGGACGCGCTACAGTGTTTGCATACATTGTGCATTCTCGGTCTTGCTAACAAGGACTAACCCAGGTTGCCGGAGTAACCTATTATTCTATGTGCCATCCGTGTCTCCAGGGCTGTTAAGACGACCTATTCCGCTCCTAACGCTGTCGTAGCGATCCCCCATCAGACTGTCACCCATTCCAGCTGCGAATTGCGAGACATAATTACGATTCACCCAAGCATCATAATCGAATGATATCGCAATACGTGCAGATGGAACGGTCAATGATCGTACATCGTACCTCACGGTATTCAGTCGACTAATGCTCTGATTGAATCACAATCCACAATCTAGCCCAAACTATCTCTCTATAATGCTGAGAGACGGTTGTATTTAACCGTTTCTTTTTTATAAAATGTGTCTCTCTCTCTCTCTCTCTCTCTCTCTCTCTCTCTCTCTCCCTCCTTTCTCTCTTCCTTCAATACAATGTCAGTTTCTACTGAAATAATTTGTCAAAGCGGATATCGATTCCATTTATTTTGTAGACGGAAAATATAATCCGCTTTATAATGTCTTTGCTACAAAGTTTGTAATATGCTCGTTATTTATCCGTTATTATAGAAGTAAGATGTCAAAACTTACGCGAATTTTTAATGGAAACTATTGGCGGTAAATTGTTCGTCATTCTTGTAAGAGGAAAAGGTGTCGCACTACGACACGGTAAGTTTGAGAAGTATTCGAGTCGCAAGGCAGCACGCTCAATTATAGCTGCGGAAATCATTTCCGGCGGTAAGTCCAGCACGATAATCCAGCGAAACGATTCCGCGGTTACCTAATCGACTCCATCTTCTCGCCGCCGAAGAGATTCTATCTGAGTTTAAACAAAAGAATGCATACGAAATAAACGGAATAACTACATACAGCAAAAGTATGCAAAGTATAGAGGTTTATTAATAGAGGATCAGCAAGATAAAAAGAGTTCGCTATTTGTTTTTCTTCTTTTCTTACCAATCTAGAAAAACTCGAGAACAGATAGTAATCTCGTTATTAAACATAATAAATTATTTGTATCTAAAAAATTAAAACTTTTAATGAATATCTGATTTTTTCACTTTTTTCACTGTTTATTTAAAAATATCAATTTGTTAGATTAATATAATGAAAATGAACAAAAACAAACAAAGAAGATCAGAATAAGTAGAGTAAAATTTGCGTAAAAGTTTAAAAATTTTGTTGATATGTAATATAGATGTATTCTAAATGAGTCGATGTTTTCCTAGTTCAGTGATAAATCATGTATTTGATATAAAAGAAAGATGTGGTCTTTAATAATTTTTTTTAAAATTATATTTTGAACAAGAAGGATTAGTAATAATTATTTATGTGCACATTTTAACATAATTAATATAATTCGCATTTATACCACACGTATGTCATTATATATTCGCGTAATAATTGATGAGTCCGTGCCATAGTATCGTGAAACAAAAGCTGCTTATTATATCACATAACTTTATACATTAAATCCATAAACGAAGCATTATTTTAGGCCTTATACTTTCATCGAGTTAGACAAAATAATTATAAATGTGAATCCTCGATTATATTCCGACTGTTTGCTAGCAATATTTATTTCGCTTCTATTTTTAATTAATACTATCATTAGTGTCAATTAATAGCAACACCGATGTCTCTATATATATCATATTATATATCATATTACATATCTATATATCATATTACATATCGATTGTGTTTAAAATATATGTTAAAAAATTGTTATATATGTCTAATAATTATATACGCAAATATATAATGATTAGTAAAGCATGAAAATAAGAATTAGTTAAGTTTTAAACGAGAACTAGGACAAACTAATTTTCAAAATAAAACATGCAACGAAATTGCTTTGAAAACGCGGTTAATTTTCTGTCATCGTAGACTCAGCTTTGTTGTCGGTGATACTGTTCGTCAAGCTAATGACGTACACTCGACGAATGCGATAAAATTACGTTTGAAACTTAACGTAGCGAAACATTGGCTTTGTGTTAACGTGCTCTAACGAGCGCGAGTGTAATTGTGTACTAGCTTTGCAATAGACTAAGATGCAAGATTTAATCCTCACAAAACACAAAAAAGATAGACATAGAAAGAATAAATATTAGCAAATAATTTTGTGTACGTGATATGACATAAGTAACTCTGTAAATTATGCACAATGCAGCCCAGAGATTTTCTTTATTTCCTTTCGCGCATATGCTTTGAGCAATTTGTGTGTAGAATTAATTTTTCCCTAGTAAAAATTTAATTGGACTACATGTGTATTTTTATTTACATAACTTTTTAATATTCAATATTTATCTTCGCATAAGAACAATAAGAGACACGGAAGAAGAAAAAGGAAAGGTGAGGGAGGGAGGGAAGGAGGAAGGGAGGAAGAGAAAAAGAGAGAGAAAATAACATTTAAATTAAAATTCTGTCGAAAAAATATTCGCTTGAAATGAAATAAAGATCCGTTCTCAATATGTACTTTTTGTAACTAATTAGTGAAAATTCCTAGATTTTTAATTCTTTCCAATAATTAATATCGCAGTATTTTTACGGAATAAGAGATGATTTTAAATTAATTAAAAAATCTATAGATAAAAAAATTAGAAAGCATCCAACATATCGCATTTCGGTCTCTCTTCAAGTTATCAAGGTTAAAACTAAAGAGCGAATATTTCAGTCATGAAGTGATATATAGGTACGCTAAAGTTTAATCTGACTTGAGTGCAGTAACGCAGTCATGGTCACTTATATTATTCATCGGCTGTCTATTATCTTAGTGTGCCGCGATCATTAACGAAGCTAATCATTAGAGTTCGATTTCCGGGGCGCCATGTAAATAATTATAGATTGATCGCAGTAAAGTGGCATGCGGATATAGCTGCTAAACGTTCCAGAGTCACTGTAAATGTTTGAAAGAGGTGGCATCGATCGTCGCAAATGCGGCAAGAGATATCTATTATATATGTAACGAATCTTCTCTATATCTTTTGGCTACAACTAAATAAATCCATCGGCAATTTCCATTACCATTCACTAATTCCCATCGGTCTATTTATAATTTATAATCTTTCAGTCTTGTTTCTCTTTTTCCTCGGTTTAATTACATTAATTATCCTTTTAACGTGTCATCGGAGATTACTCTCGGAATTAGAAGATTATCAAAAATAAGCAGCAACAAAGGCAGATACCAGCTTTTACTAATACATGCCACACACACACACACACACACACACGCACACGCACACACACACACACACACACCTGTTATGTATCGACTATTCTCTCAGAAACATTAATAAAATGCTATATATTTAAAAATGCTGAGAATGCAATTAATTCGTTAAATCTCGTTAGTCCTCTGTCACTCGCAATAACGTTAATTCTGCGCTAACTAAATATTTCAAGCATAAACAGATATAATTGCGAAGATATATCAGAGAAGCATAACTCCAATCCTATAGAACGTTATTACTCCCTTGATTCTCAGAGTAGTAAATTTCTCGAAGTATTCTTGGCAGTCGGCCTGACTCGGATTTAAGGGGCATAACTCCGTGGCCTGGATTTAGAGCCGTGATACCCGCTCTTGCAACCAACACTGCGCACACAACGACGGTCAATCGACAAAATGCAACCTTGTCGGAAGATTACATCACAAGTTATCGCAACTGTCGGCGATTCTCTTCTCGAAGAAGCAGCCGCATTTCTTATTAAAATAAGCATATAAACACATTACATTAAAACAAAGTATAGTATTCAAGAGTATCTCTCTCTCTTTCTCTCTCTCTCTCTCTCTCATAAGTATAATCAATTACTTAAATATTCTGATATGCAATGCGTTTGAGATTTGGAAATTGAAATTTGGTAGTTTCCTTATTGATATGTTGTTATATATAGAAATTCCGCGTTACATCAGCTGTGAATAATATGTCAGCATGAAGAACGGTAAACATTTTCGTTTTTCAAAACATTTTAGATTAAAAATAAATGTATATAACTTTATACATCAGTTATATACTTTACTATATTCTTCATCTATATTTTACAGAAACATCTGCCGTATATGACGATATTGATACGACAGTATGTTCTTCATTGCGTCATCGTAATCTACATTCGCAACTTCTATTAAAAAATGTACGACTATGTGTGTAATTCGACAGATGTAGGCTGATGGTACACGGTGTTTCTTCGATAGACATCTGCACAAAGTTATCGACAAATTCGAAATGCTCCTTAAAGATGATATTTGTAGCACGAATTGCAAGTCTCGATTGGACGTAGCTCCGTGCACGAGATTTCGTTTTTTACGAGCGCCGACGATCATTTTTTACGATCTATCTTGGGTCCGTCGTTGTCCAGAACTCATCCTGGATGTAGTACCGGCACTTGAGTGGTCTAGGATCTCTTTTTTTCCGCCACATCCCCGGCGAGCGGAAGCGGCGACCGAAGTTGCGGTAAACTGGTAGCGACGCGGGAAGAATCGTCCGTGGGGGAACTAACGTCGGAAAATCCCAGGCGGCAAAAATGTCATGCGAGCCAAGATGCGGAAGAGAAGAGAACCGCCGGGTTTAGGAGCGAAAAAACCCAGTCCGCATCGTCGGTACGACGTTGGTAAAGAAAGTTTAGATTGAAGTTTCCGCGCGAACGAAAAGTTAAGCACTGTCATTCGCATCGTAGCAATCTGCGGTAACAACGGACGAGGCGAACGTCGTTTCGCGGCCGTAATCCGCCATGTATATGTAGACCATGTACACACGCTCTCTATACCCTTAAGCGTGCCGTCGCCGCCTGCTCGATGCGGATTTACATTTTGTCAAGTGCCACGCTGCGGCGTGACGAGATAGTAAATGAGGCGAGGATAAATTTCGTTGGTAACGTCAAAGTGTAGAACTTTCGCTGTCTCCGAATACTTCATCTCCCCTTTCTTCTCACTCAGATGCGGATGATGATTTCTCGGGATCTGAAGCCAACAATTTGTGAAGTTCTTCAGAAATACCGCAAGCAAGCGTGTAGTTGTTAAAAGAAACATCCTGAAGAAGATCCATCCTGAAGAAGATCCTCTTCTATTTTATGTATAATTTTAAATAATTCACTCAGCATAATTATTTGCGGGGTCTCTCGAACACATTTGGCGGGTTGAAACTTAATTTTTATCAGTTTGGATCACCGGCTACAATTTTTTAAATAATATTACGTATCCTGTATGCGGCTTTTGATGTAAGCAAGATACGATTCCGGTAAACGAGTCACGTAACGTACAGTTCCGTTAATCGCCCCTACCGATCGATATATTTTCTTACCGATCAGAACAGGGGCGTTAGGTCCTGTTCCACTTTTGGCAAATTACGTGACGGAACTGATGATCGTCCCTGAGATTGAAATCGATCTTCGCAGATCTTCGTTCGATGCATACAAGACGTGGTTATAAACGGCTCACTGTGTCACGACGTGCGCATAGAATTCCACGTAATTGTTCTACCGCGAAGACTCGGTATCAGTTCTGACTATTATTCTATATCTACCTCTGTTTCCACTGAAAGAAGGGAAAACGTAGGCAGGCGGCCGCGTTTAAAGCAAAGCGCGACTTTATTCGCATCGATTAGCGTCGTGTCCATCTACCGATCGAAACTGCTACCTTCTTGATACGCATGCCGAATTCGAGGAAGCGCACCAATGACATATTATTTAAATAGGTGCATGAGAGTGACCCTGAAATTAAACGATATAGGTGTTAATTTATGTCGTCTCTGCCAGTTAACTGTTACTGCGAATTGCTCGTATATTTGGACCTCGATCACGAAGTTAGTTAGCGCGAGAGCCTAGCGTCGGTTTTAGCAAACCGCAAGTGATTAAAGAGGCTACATTGAAGTAATTTGTATGCATTGAGTTAAATAATTTATACCCCGCTATAATGGATCGCGCCGAAATGCTGCGCGCGAGAGGTAGGTTGTTGCTTGATTACGGTGCAGCCGATGCATCTCATCATGGGGTTGAATATGTTCGAGAGCAACCACCCAGGAAATAATCTAAACCAAAATAAAGCCTCGCGTTTAATACTCTTTATAAAATCGCCTGTTATTAAGATAAATTGTTACATCCGTTAATATTGTAACAATTGAAAGATTAAGTTTTGTACAAGACATTTAACGATTGATGTCAAATGACCACGATATCCACAACAGAGCAAGGTTCTTGCACAATATTGCAGAACTAAGTTTCACATACAACGTTGAGTTAAATAAAACTTTCTTTGCGCAGTTACATAAACGAATACTATAACTCGAAAGAAATGCGATATTGTCTTGCGACAAGTATAAGTCGGCACTACTGGATACTTGTTTACTTTAAACAACGTTTCTGTTTGTATTCGTGAGTTTTCCACTGCCAATATATATATATATATATATAAAGTTTGTCATTTTAATTAATATCTACAAAAGTGCAATAATATTAAACTTATCGATAACCCTTTCCTTGTATCAAATTCATGGCGACGATTAAATATCACTTCGTGAAATAGAAGTCAGCTTGCAAGATCGAACGCAATGTTCTCTTAGGCTTTCTTTTCTGGGTCGGCTGTGTTATGCGAGATCAGCGGCAAAATTGCTTCGAATCAATCCTGAAAATTGGATCGAAAACAGCCGCGGCGCCGGTGCAGTCCGCATAAAATCTCCGAGCCCCGTTGCATATTTATATCCCGAGCCATTTAAATGCGAGGAAATGCGCGACGAGTGTCGACCTTTCCCGTCGAATGGTAACGCCATGGCAGCCGAGCATTGGGGGTGTGTTCCGCCTCCTTCGCGTAGCGACGAAAATCCGCGTAGAGAAAAAAAAAGAAAGAAATACGCTTGGAAAAGAATGAGACGGAGGTGGAAAAGTCCCGCGAAAATTCAACGAACTTTCGCGTGACGAGGCATAAAGAGAGAGTGGAAAGCGATACGAACTTTCGAAGCGCTTCGCTCCGAAGGCGAAGTTGAAGAGACGCTTGAGCGGGAGCCGTGAGCGCGGAGAAGCGAGATACGAAGTGTACTTGCCAAAGGGATGTTGGGAGGAATTTTATTGCTTGTCGACATTGTTACCGCGGGAAGGGACGTAATCGCCGCGAGCATAAATTTTAATAATTGCTCTGCATTGCAATGAAATCGGATCGTGACGAATAAAAGGCGGTCACGCACGCGCCGCGCCGAGATTCAGTGGCGGATAAAAGATACAAGGTTCACAAAGAGAAGGTAAAAAGGCGGGGATGATGTTATCCGTGGAATTTGTGGCGCGCGGCTTGCTCATTCCGGCAAACTCGTTAAAGGATAGTCCTCACCTCGGGTGTACCTAACGATGCATTAATTTTTTCCGCGAAGCAGGTAGACACGTCGCGTCGCGTCGCGTCGGTATATGTGAGCGAAAGTAAAGGTCCCGGATGACGCGACGGCGACAGCAACGGCGACGGCGGCGGCGGCGGCGGCGGCGACGACGGTGACGGACGTCGAAATTAGAACGTCTGTCACTCGAGCGCTTCGAACGAGTGTCTCGCCTTCGGAAGAACAATTTCCAAGAGTACAGTGTTGTTACGTCACTGTGCACGCGGGGTAGTAAATAGCATTAGCAAGTCAACTAGCGCTTTGCTCCCCGGGCACTTACTTCTTGAGATTCGAGTTAATTTATACAAGTGGCGCGCTGTGCAATGCAGTTACACAGTTACGGGGGTTACAGTTAGTTTTAGTTTCAGTTCAACTGTCGTCTTAGGCGGGAAGAAAAGAGGTGCTGAGATAAAGGTTGGAGAAGGCGGTACACTGGGGGCACGAAGCGTCGAGCGTGGAAACACTTCGTCGAGTGTCAAAGATAGCACCCTTCATAGACGAGCACCCGTCATCTAAACTGATCAATTCTGCAACGCGATAAATCGCAGACACGAATGATTTTATTGATATTTTATATTAGTCTTCAGAGTCTTCGGATCTAAAAGATTATTAAGATAGTCCTCTGTGAAGTTTACAAATATTTAAGATATCGCGGAGATATTAACGGATTGTTAACGATAGTATAGATGGTGAATCGGTTATTTTCGGAGGCAGTGTCGTGACTTCAGTTCGCCCGTACGTGTGATGACAAGATACGCGATATATATAGCAGCGGTAGTGGCAGATACACACGTATGAAACACATAAATTTCGGACGAAAGTAATATCTAAATCGGTTAGTGGAAACCGTCCGATACGGCGAGATATCCAGAACCCGGGCTTTATTTCATTTTTCAAAGCCGATAGGATCAAAATGCCCCCAACATATCACACAGCGTCGTAAACATCGCGTCAGCGTTTCAATCAAATTGTCGCAATAGGTAAAAAAAAAGTGAAACCCGATCTCGCCTGACATGGGGGATTCGGACATCGCAGTTATCGAGATGTCCTAATGCGTTTATCTGTCACGCGCGAAGAGGAAGCCAACCCTGAATTTAGGGTGCGATCGAAGCCCTATAAACGACAAGGGGGATGTCCATTGTTATCAGACGTAGCGATTTTTCTCTAAGGGGTGGAACGAAATAGTGTGGAAAACTCGAGAGTCACTTAAATCGAGGCCTAGCCAGTCGATTCCGCTAACGTCTTCGATAATAGCATTATTAATCAATGAGAGATACTGCCGTTAAAACGCCTGCAAAAACATCACGGATCTGATCAATTTATAATGAATAAGTAGATTTCATCGCGGATATATTCAAAGCAAGACTAACGCTTCCGCTGCATCACGTTTTAATGTTACTGCAGTTTTCATCTAGCTGGTAAATCACGACGCGACATAAAAGCTGTTTTGTCGTTCTTGGAACGTCCCTTTGCATATTTTCTGCCACTGGCCGTCCCGTACAATATTCTACCGTATTTCTCCGGTGCACTTTCCCCCGTATCTTTGAACGACGAAATGCTACCTGCAAGCTAACATTTGAATATTCTTCATAGCCTCAGATTTTCGTCGAGATTTCAGAAATAATATAACACCAACGCATTGCATCGCACGCGATCGGGATTATTATGCAGAAGAAAAGTAAGAAAGTCGAAAGTATAGATAGCATGAATCTGGCCGTACTGGATAAGAATGCCCTTGTAAAATTACAATCGCCTTGCAGCCACGTAGGAGCAACCACTCATTCAAACCATAACCGTGCATTACCATCACTATTATTATTGATCCTCAAAAATGTCTTTATTTCGATTTAATGTCTCATACAAAGAATTTGGTTATATTATGAGTATTACCACAGACTTCTATTGCTCAGTTCAGTTATTTTGCATATGATAGAAAGAGACAGAAGCGCACCCGGCTGCCATTACTACACGGAAAAAAAATGCTGTTGCTTCAATTAAACGTCTACGTCACGGGTTTCCACAAATATAAATAGTTCAATTGTATTATGATTGGACCAAATATCTAGATATATTATTCTTTTAATAATGTAAATATTTGGTCTAATCATAATACAATTGAATGAACTATTTATGTTTGTGGCAGCCCGTGACGTAGACGTTTAATTGAAGCAACAGCATTTTTTTTCAGTGTAGTTCCGATATATGCATATGTGTATACACTGTCTGTGTACCACGTGAACTGAGTGTATCATGTGAATATATTGTCCGTGTGATTTATACATGCATTAGTATAATCGGAACTATAAATGGCTACCCACATTTTTAGCATCAAAGATGGCAACGGAGTGAGCAGTCTAGTTAGTATATAGAAGTCTGTGAGTATTACACGTAATTTAAAGACACGATTATTATAAAATCGATATTATAAAATATTTTACATGAAAAAAATGAAAAGGGCTGATGTATATTGGACATAATAAATCCACGTTAAAATTGTAGATTCATTCGTGAAGCTAACATGATGGAAAAGTGCATATATATTTTATTGCGAAATGTGTTATGTATTATGTGTGTAATGGGGTAGGTAATAAGGGCAGCCCATCCTTATGTTGAGTAACCTCTCATAAATGGCTAGCGCTATTAGATGGAAAATCTTGCCGATAGAAGTTTAAATTTTAAACATCTCGCTGCACACAGAAAAAAAAGGTCTTCAATCAAGACGAATATATTTAAATTAACTATTATTGTTTCATATATAAGCAAGAAAATATTATTTTCTTAGAATAATTTATATTCTTGTGTGTGTGTGTGTGTGTGTGTGTGTGTGTGTATTTCAAGAATATTATAAATTAATTTGAATATTGTAATTGTCACATAAAGAATACAATAATAAGATTAAACTATATTATCTTTATAATATGAATATTCTTGGTTTGAAAGTACTGTTAATCTCTATCCAATATTTTTTGCTTTCCATAATAAAAATTATTTTTGAATAATAAGACTATAATTTTCTTTATTGAATTATATAAAATGTTTTGATGCAAGTAATATTTCTTCGTTTAACGCTATAAAATCTCATTTTAAGATTTACATGTCAAAAATAAAGATATTTATGAAATAAGAATGTTCTTTTTTTCTGTGTGATAAGATACTTACAAGCATTTGTAAATATTCGAGATCACTCATCCACGTGATAAAACACAGCATAAAAATAGCTATTGCTACGTAATAGCAATACGCAACCCATACATACGGACTATTTAATCGAAGATCTATGTATTACAGCTAACGAAAAGTTACTTAACAAATGATATCGTCGTATTATTAATTACACATTTGAGAATTAAATTACGGCAAACTCATTAAATTACGCATAGCGCAGCGCGGCATATTATGATTTAATTATATATTTCAATTGCCTCTGGCATTACTAACAATTTCCAACAACTGCAAACTTGGAAGTGCGTATCTAATTTATTAATTATTAAATTAGCGTAATGTGTCTGTGAAAGTATACGGTCGAATTATCGAAATAGCATGGAGAAAACCATGCACCAGTGGACATCTCAGGATTACTTACATTAATTAATAAGCTTGCAGTTTTTAACTTGCTAAGTTCCGTGTCTTGACTCTTACTATTTCTATCTTCGCAATAAAGGCAGTTTTCATTTTTTGCGCGCGCGAGAGAGAGAGAGAGAGAGAGAGAGAGAGAGAGAGAGAAAGAGATAACGCTGATGTAGAAAGGGCAAGTGAAATTGAAAGAAGCGGCAAACGCGAGAAGAAGGAACGGGAATTGGAAGGAAAAAAAAGGGAGGCAACACCACGGAAGTCGAGTGGAGCGCGTGGAGAAAAAGAAAGCGGAGTAGAAGCGTCGGCCAGCAGTTACCGTGAAAAGTAATCGGAATCCCCTGATGAAGTTTACGCTTGTAACTATAAAGTTGAGTGGCTTGCTCGTCTATTAGCGATCGGATTAGCCTGCGAGAGGCGAGTCGAGGTACCCCGGGAAGAGAAGAAAATTAATTTCTTATTCGCATCGTCGTTATTCGCCGTTTTAATAACAACTAAAAGCAATGTAGCAGGATGAACAAAAAGGACAAGCGGAGACGGTAAGAATCCTTAGGCGGTGTGTGTATCTCGTCAAAGTATTTTTAGAGAAGAAAGGAGCACACCGGTCCCAGCGGTAGAGAAAATGATTGCTGGCAAAATACATGTAACTATGCGGTATCGATCCCTTCCTCCCTCGTTCGGAATCAAAGAGCGTGAGAAGCGTAGGACAGAGAGCAAGAATACGATAGGGAATTCCTTTTCCAAAATTCATTATGCAAGCTCCGAAGGAAGTCAGCCCGCGTAGAGTGGTCGCTGGGTTTTATTCCTTCCGTGAGTTTGTTTAAAGTTCCAATTCGTTTCCCGCATTGTACGTGTGCGCGTGTGTATGTAGGTTTGTGTGTATGCATTCACCCAAAGGAACGTCATCTTCGTGATGTCTATGTAGATAAAAAGAGTGGAGACGAGAAGAAGAACGTGCGCATTCATAGAGATATTTAAAGAGTTTTACACTTGCGGGCGTTTTACGAGATATCGGGAAGTAAAGTTTAAACGACTCTTTTTTTGAAAGCGTATATTGCAGACTGACGCAACGGATAATATTTTTCGGAGATTAATCCTCGAAAGCCACGCAGGATGATGCATTTTCATGAACGAATGTCTGCGGGGAAACACTTTCGCGGCTCGAAGTAAACAAACGTATGCTCGCATCCGGGTTTTCCTGTGTGGCGATCTGGATTTAAATCGCAGGAACCATATTTCTAAAAAGCGTGCTGCTTTTACTTCTACGAGCCGGGAATGCCTATAAAATATGGATAAAACGGGGAGAATCCGCTCGGAAAACATTTCCCAGGTATTCTCTCTCGATACAGTTTTTGGGGGAACGCAACCGCTTATCTTCTTGCGTTTTCAAAAATTATCGTATTCGTATTTTATTTTTACGCAAGCACTGACTGTGCGAACTTCTTTCACACTAAAAATCGCTCTGAACAAACGTAGCGAGATATTACTACGAATAGATACTATGGACCATGTTCATTGCGACAGCTCACATGAATTACATACCGCGCCGTGCTTACCATGTATCACGATAAAGAAAAGGTTTACAGAAGTAGTAAAAGTCACTGTTTGATCAAACATACCGTAATACGTCTGCATCTAGCCATGAAATATAGCACCAAATTAAACAATCGTTATCGTCATTCTGAGCAATGTACTGTAATATTCAATGGCAATTATTATTACTATAATAAAAAAATATTTAACTCTTTTTAATGTGTAAGATGTATAGATTAGTTTAAAATTATTATTCTCTATTATATAGATCTTTTATCAAGCTACTCTTCAAAATAAATATTTTAAAAACATTTTAAAAAACTTGTATTTAATAAATATTTTAAAATGTATATTAAAATATTTTTACAATTTCAACATATTGCAATTTTCTGCTCGATAAGTATTAATTAAACATTAGATTTAATAAGCATTTAAATAACATTAAATATCTTATTTGTAACAAGTTACAACTGTATTAGCAAATAGTTGAAAAAATAGTTATACGTAGTTATGCATATCTATATACACAACATTTTAATATGTAACTGTATTAATATACGGTCGTGCAAAACTCAAAGAACGTTAATTATTCATTTGTTCTTAACAAAGATATCAATTTCAATAAATATTTTTCCTCACAAAATTTCAGATTCGTCAAAAGCAACGATTTTTAACTCTTTATATAAAATATAATATGCAGAATTTTAAACTTATATTTAAATCGAACCAGTACCCAGTCGCTGCGTCTAGATGCATTATATTTATGTATATATACATCATTATTTCCTGTATAATTTAGATGGAAATAAATAATAAAAAATAGAAGCGTATCTTTTAACATGCAAAATCTGTATATATCTTATATCGATAGCAAACCACATACCGTTTGAATACTTTCTCAGAAAATCCGTTCTCTTTTTTCTCTGTAAAGTGCATTTCGTAATTAATTACGGAGATTGAGCCCTTGCCGCCGGGTATTGAATCCGGGTATTACGACGATTAACCTCGATTGAAGATAAATTACAATTGACCTATGAACTGTTATAGAGCTTTCTGAATATCCGTGATGTTGGATCAAACCCTGTTACGCGTATCGAACGGTGTAACGTGGCTGACGTTATTAAGAATTATGACACGTTCAAATTTTACTAGATGATTTACGTATAGGATTTTTTATTTTACGCATCATTTAGAGAAAAACCAAATTAATGGTGGTACATTGACATACGTATGCCTTACTATATTTGTAGAAATTACAGCATTGCCTTCCTGTTTATGTAGTCAACCAGAAATTACATATTTTCCTGTTCTTTTTCCGGTGCTTATACATTAAACAGGATGTAATCGTAATAACGCATGTAAAACGTATTTCCCTCCAATATGGAAGGGAAATTCAGTATTTCAAATATCTGTGAATGTTAGTAATTAAGCTTTTATACAACATATAAATCGGATCACACGTAAATCCGATATTGTACGAATAATTTTTCCGCAGAAAACCATATATCACGTTGGAACTAAATATTCCAAACAAAAACCGTGCACAATTCGAAAATATGTTTTAAGCGCATAATCACGCACCAACGCGATAATTTATAAAATACCGATAAACTATTCTCTAAAACTCCATACATTTAGTATAAAGATTTTTGTAAAAGTTGGAAAATTATTTCATACATCAACATTCGCTGACGTTGCAGTGTATGCAATAAATAATAATTTTTATGATAAAAGGACAGATTTGTTTAGTAAACCTCTATTCTTCTTGCTATTATAATATAATTAAATACAACTGTGCGTGTCGTTTTTTTTCTCGATCGTTAATGCGACTGAGAACGCAAAGTAAATGTAAAACCAAACGGCGAGCAATGAATATTTCAAAGGAAGAAGATGCGAATGCTGCTACTAGAATTTACGGAATGTAATCCCGTCGAGACTTGAGAGTCGCCCATTATCTCGTATGCCAGAAGCAAGAGGAATAGCCGGCCGATGAGACGAGAGGGATGAAAAACAGGCAGCACAGAAGAGATTCCCTGAATTAGGGAAAACTCTGGGAGTCCGATTACCGTCCTCCAATTTACTCTATCCCCATTTTGCACCCGCGGGCATCCACGGACGTTCCGTATAGATGCAGCCGGATGCGGCCGGATGCGATCGCACACACACACACACACGTAACAGGCGTGCATATAACACGTTCACATTCAACGTCATAATTGGAAGCTTAGCGGCTGCAATGTGTGTCTCTCAGTGAGGCCCGGTACACGTAATAATTTAATCCAGAGTTCGCGAGACAAACACGAAAATGACTAGGTGGCCGGAAGAGAAACAAGCGGGCTATCAGCTTAGCGGGAAGTGCTTACGCAAAATCCGACTTTTCATCAATTTCCCGACCCTTCTCGCGTGGTAGTCTTCCAGCTCTCGCGCAAAAGCCACCAGACGATCTGTCGATCTGATGATTACCTTATCAAGAAAAACATGCCCGAACTTGCGGAACACCTTAGCAAAACTTCACCGCATTCGCGCGTCTTTGTGACTCTCCGTTCACAAATTAGACCAATCGAAGAAAGAGCCGTAATTCGCAGCGATTAGAATTGGTAAAGCACAAAGTGTTTGCCAAATAACTGATTTTAACACTAAACCTATTACCGCCGGTCAAATGACCGTTTTTAAACTTTTGATTAACACTAAAACCGTTTTTAAACTTTTGATAAAAATTCTGCATTCAATGTTATCGCTTTTCTTCAATTGACTTCATGACTTTTTCTTAATATACATATAATCCGGTTCGATAGAAATAGGTATGTATAAATTGTCGGTAGCTTTAGTGTTAATTACTAGTCTTTGACGAATTTTCGAATGTTGTTGTAATACTTGCAAATAATGCACTTCCAATAAATAAAAACATGGTCTTTGTATTATTTAGGATGATTTATTCATTTGTCATTTCGCAGATATGTGAAAATGTTAAATTCAATTTTGCGATCAGGTATGTTTGAAGAAAGTGCCGTGCAACGAAAATAAGCTATTTTCAAAGGACTCCACTTTCCCAGGAATGTTTTACGATTGTCCTCCTTCATCTTCTGCCGCTCGAAACTATATATGACAGATTTCACGTCCCGTGCTGCCTGAACACAAAGGGTATCCTTAAGTCAAGTTTCCCTAGGGCGATACAATGCAACCAAGAAGCCATCTTCGCGGAACCACATTGTTGCACATTAAGACCTGTCGCAAACTATCTGGAGAACCGTTTCTCAACTGCGTCCCTTACACTACTTCTACGTCAGCCCATCCTTTGGTACATAAAGTTCGTAACGGTATTGTGAACTGAATGAAGCTTTGACAAATACCGAGGTCGCGATAATGTCGATTTCGAAGATCTGATGCGTTTAACTACTGTGAGAAAATCAAAGATCCCATAAAGTGCCAATTGAGAGATATCAAATACCATGCAAGAGAAATATTATATATTTTAATAATAATAATAATAATAGCTTTATTGACGTGCATAAACAAAATATACATTTAAACACATGATCGCAATGAAATTTAGAGCAGCACCTCAAAAGGCGAGGCATCAGCATTGATGCTGTTTATAAGCCTGGACCTTTAATATAATTTAAAGAAGAATTAGTGGAAAAAGATAACAAGAAGTATAATTGACAGACGGGCATGTAACAGTTTCGCATTATAGGTAAAGCATATTGTACTTGAAAATAAGTCATAGATGAGACGCGATGTACAGAGAAGCAGCTGTTCTAAAGGTGGAGATGGAAGTAGAAGAGCGAATGTCGTTAGGTAACAGACTAAAATATTTGACTGCTGCGTAAGAAAAAGCAGCCTGAAACTTGGCTGTACGATAAAGAGGATAGGACAGCGAGGACTGGAAACGTGTAGAAGACGATGAGCTGGAGTGAAATTCGTGGTTAAAGTGAAGACAATCACGTAAGTAGGATGGGGTATCTGAACTTAAAACATTATAAACCAAGCAACATAGATGAAGAATGAAACGCTGTTGTATATTTAACCATCCAGAGGCCTGAAATAGAGGAGTTAGGTGATCATATTTTTTGGCTCCATATGCAAAACGAAGACATGAATTTTGGATACGTTGAATTCGATTACATATTCGCTTTCTCAGATTAGGTATAAATACCGTATCAGCATAATCGAACAGTGAAAGAACGAGAAGTTGGGAGACGAGAAGTTTTTGCGACACGGAGAGGATATTACGAAGAGGGTATAGTACACGGAGACGCGCGTAGGCAGCCCTACATTTAATGGTTACATGATGTTCAAAGGACCATGAGGAGTCGACATGCACACCAAGTATTTTAATGGAAGGTGAGGATTCAACAGGGGTAGAGTTCAGGATAATGTTAAACGAGTGGAGGCGGGATAATGAGGATGGAGAGCCGATAACCAAAGAGAAGGATTTAGAGGGATTCAGGTGAAGAGCATTTTCAATAATAAATTATTATATGTATATAAATATACTCACATATATGTTCCATTCTTATTGATTCTTATATATCCTATAAGCTAAACGCTAAAGCGCAATTAACAGTCAAAGTTCTTTCCGCTCGTAATGGAATTAAAGTGCGTTGGCACTATTTTTTCTCGAATAGTTGACATGTTAAATGCAGAGTACGCGAGAGCATAATATGCAAATTATTACAGTAGAAGACTTTTTCTTCGCATAGTACGGAGATGAGGTAAACGAATGGGAAAAAATAGCTCGGCTCCAGCCCAGAAGCTTCCAGCGACGATGGACCAGCATAGACACACCGGCATGGAAGCCCATTTTTCCGGAACATCCACGACAATCCTCGCCGACACGCAGCACGCTCTCATCCTGAATTACGCCGACACTAAACCGTGCAGCGCACGCGAGAGCCTCCCTTATCGTCAGGAGCAACATCCGCGATTATCAAGCCGACGAACCTTCGTTGGGGATTACCCCCGCTACCTAGATTTATCGACCCTACTTCCACTCGACCACCCTTGGAAAGGGGTCAAGAGGCCGTTTCGTCCGTTTCCCTCTCTTTCTCGAACCTTCGTTCCTCTATTCCGCCTACTGTCCTACCCAGAATCGTCCCTCTAGACTCTGTTTTTTTCGGTCGCTCTTGTTGATCCTTCGCCTGGTTGATGGGGGAAAAAAGGATTCGTGCTCCTCTTTTTTCGAAAGATCGACCGTGTCTACGTTTCCTCCCTCTTCATGTACGGCAGAAGACGCTTCCGGCCTCGGGAAGCATTTCACAGAATCGATCCGGATCGATTTTTATCAATTCGGTTTTTAATTCTTTAATGTATCGCGAATGTTTTATTTAGGAAAAAAGGCAAAGAGACAAAGCATTTCACGACGCACACGCAATACAGGCACACACCGGTGAAAATGGCGGGCAGATAAGGGTGACAGACACGAGAGAGAGAGACCTATCTCAAAATGTTTTATTTAAAAGGGAGAAAAGTCGTGGCTCACACGAGGAGAACACCACCAAAATGAAAGCCGTTCCGGCATAATACGCCTGTCCTTGTCGTCGAGTATGATTGGCGAACGGGCGATGGAATTGCGGAGACAGCGTCGGGAGTTATCGCGTATCGGCGAAATAAATGCGATCTCAACGTTTTTGCTCTCAGAAAAGATTTCCCGAAAAGTGTCGTCTTTATCGGATACATGTCGGATGTTTTTTTTGCCGCAATTCAACAATAGATTTGCTTGAAAGTAAGGAAACGCTTGCATGGACTGCTTTATCAGTGTAGCAAAAAAGCGGAAATATAAAACACTACTACTAAACTTTATATTTTATTCTGTACCTGCTTGTGACATAAATCGAAATAAAATATGTTTATTGTTTTCCATACACATCATCGTTGTCATAAATTCGAATAACATATCAAAGTGTTTTCTAATTATAAAACTAATTTTTTAAACATACACTCTTCCTGTCTCTCTCTCTCTCTCTCTTTTTTGTTAGAAAGATAAACGATTAAACGACATAGTATATCTCTTTTCTTATATCGTATAAAAATTATGATAGCAATTACACTATGGGAATTAAAACGCATACGATAGCGAAATCGGCAATAATTGTTTATGGCAGCCGTCGCGCGAATTTCCAGAAAGAATCAATTTATTACTCTCTCACTAATTCTCATTAAGTGTAATTGGCCTCTTGGCGCCTGAATCGCGTCAATCTTCCTTACAATTAGTTAAGATTTCATCGCTATGAGTGCGTCTAACTACATCTAGCTATTAAACAGCTTATATATCGCGAATGTCGTTAACCTTTTGTCTGAACGGTTTATAAAAAGCTTTTTATCATCGCGACTTATCATCTATTTCGCATCTATTCGAAGAAATAGACAAATAACTGCAGACATCTAAAGAACCCGTCCATTATACAGTTAATACATTAAAATTCATTACAATGTTAATTTAATTATAGTTTTGTATTCCATATTATACAGACTATATATATATGTATATATATATATATATATATATATATATATATATATATATATTATACACTTTAAGATATAAAAATGAACCAATTTATCGGTATTCGATAACTATATTTCTTCATATACTATTTGGTTCGCTATTACTTGTGATTGATGGCCCTATAGCTGATTCAATTCTCTCATGTTTGATGAAGTTAGCAATGCCAACGACCAGCGTGGCCATCGTTATCTAAGAATCAACCGTCCTCGTAACTCATCATGACAGATTAAATTCCGGGAATTCTATTTTCGAACCCAAACACGCGTTTGCTGGACATGAATTAACAGCGACGGCCAGCATGCAGCGATAAAAATTTATCCGCCGCGCGAAAAACACGAAGGCGCGTTCCGGCCAACCCGCCATTGAGGTCGTAAAATAGAGATAAAATCGCAATATGGACGATTAACTCGCCGTCATCGGCTTCTAACGTTAATTATCGTCATTACAGCAGTGGCAATTTTTATCCCGCCAGTTAGAAGCGAGTTAATGCAACTTAATAATGGAAGTCTATATGTGCGCTATACTACGATATTGTTTTTATACAAATTACATCACTATAGTGAAAAAAAGTATACAAAAGTACAAATGTATACTTTTGTACATAATTTCGATTGAGCGAAACAATTGCGTTTTTTTACAATCTTATATCAGTGATTCTGTATTTCAGTAAGCTATTATAATAAAAAAAGATAAAGTTTAATCAGGAATAGTTTCATTATTCTAAAATAATCAGACTGCAATTGAAAGAGAAGATATAAAACGGAAGTACTTGTCGATTTATAATGGAGATTTCTATATACTTACCCTCGATCCTACAAAACTCTTCGATGATTATCTGGCTCAATGTTTTAGTAAAGTGGCAAATACTTTTAAACGATCCTCCTAAATCCTGCATTACGTTGCTCTCACCTGCTCGCATACGAAGCAGAAAAATATGGCGGCCAAAAAAAAGGACGATAATCGTGCAATGTTCCCTTGATGGACAAATAGATGTGTACAGCAAAGAGCGAGTTAAATAAGGGAAATGCACATGCAAAAAATCCGACAAGAAAGGTTGGATAACGGGGAAGGATGGAGGGAGACGGAGCAACGGCAGGGTGGGTGGAGAGCAATGGCGGAAAAGCGGGTTGAAATTCGAGAGAGATGATACGAGTACGTGAGACGAGGAATGCAAATGGACAATAAACCGCCCTCTCGTCCACCGTCTACCGACGGTATATCACCGGCGACACCCGTACTTTTAGTTTATGTCGCATGCATAAGCGGCACTTCGCATCAGGGACGCAAACGTCCGTGGCGATTCTTGTTCCCGTAGGAATCCTGAGGATCTCGGCCTAGTTCTCCCGCTCTCGTTCCTTTTTATGCCGCTCTCTCGACGGGATTAAAGAGATCCCTCCCCTGAATCGTCTCCCTTTCTCCGCGAGTGTAGGCGAATTCTCTTAGAATTTTCGTCAAGCCGGAAAGTCGATAATTCACGGACCGCGCCCGTCCGCGGGAAACCTCGAATTCGCCCCACGATTTATTATATCATAAATTTCGAATACGTTATCCGCGCGGTATACGAGTACATGAAAAATACTCGGATGTGGGCGCGATTACGCAGCGATTTTCGCCGCGAAATTAGACGAGCGAATGCTTCTTTTTTTTATTCCGGCTTCGATAGACACGACGGTCTAACGATTGATCTGGAAGACCGAAAACGTTCCGGCAGGCCTACAGTTTGCATTTTCACCCTTCCCATCCTTCCCTACAACTCCTACTCTTTGCCCGTTTGGACCAACATCTTAACGTCTCTTCCGAAAGACGGAGCCCAGTTTTACCTACCAGGAATCCTCTTTTCGGCAGTGTCGGAAATATACTAGTACTGTAACGTAACGATGTGCATTGTACCGTTACGTAGTATTCAACGGTTTGATTTGTGAGCGACAAAGTATTATAATTATCAACATCGTCTAGTAGTAACAAAGAGTGAATGGCCTCGCACTCCAATTGCTCTCCATTCCGCTCGGTCTTAACATAAATATCACAAACGAAACTGCGAACGATAGCAAAGTCATGCTGCAAAATTTATATGCGCCGTGGTGCCAACAGCGTCGATGTATCTCTATTTTCTCGCGCGTGAATGATGACTAGTGTAATGACGCACGCGGTCGCATGCAATAACAGGAATTACTAGCGTATATTTCTACAATATTCTAATATTATTTTGGTCATGTCGCAGATAGATATATTTTTGTCACGACAATATTTTAGAGTACCTTAAAAATGCGTTTGCAATCGAAAAATGCATAAAGCTAGATCCAGGCCAAGCAAACGAGCGTGAACAAACACCGTTCGCATTCGTTGAAGCAAGTTGTTCATTCGTACTCGTTCGCATTCGTTTGTTTGGTCTGAATAAAACTGAATTGTCCATCGAATTATAATTTGTGTACTAATATCTCTTCACGGAAAGAACGGTTTTACTGAAGTATCTAAAAATTTAGCCAGATACAGATTTGAAAATAATTATGTTGGACTATCCAAAATAATTATGTAGGACGCTCAAGCATAATGGCAAAGCTGCAAAAAGTTTTGACATCCTAGCAAACAGCTTGAGCGACCTACATAATTATTTTGGATGGTTCAACATAATTATTTTCTGATCTGTATCTGACTAAATTTTTTAGATACTTCAGCAAAACCGTTAATATAAAATTTAAATGATATATAAAATTGTCGCTTGGTCCCAATATTATATTAAAAATAGCTCTGTAAGTTTGACATATCAATAAAAACGTGCAAAATACCCGATCAAATACCCGCAACACGGAAAGAACGGTTTTGCTGAAATATCGAAAAATTTGACCAGATATAGATCTGAAAATAATTTTGTTAGACCATCCAAAGTAACTATGTTGGACACTCAAACATGATAATAATGCTGCAAAAAAGTGTTGATATTCCAGTAACTATTTTGGACGTTCTACACAATTATTTTGATGACCCAACAAAACTTATTTTCAGATCTGTATCTGGCCAAATATTTTTAAATATTTCAGCAAAACTATTCTTTCCGTGTACTGTATAACGAATAAATGTTAGCTATGCAAAATTTCATCAAGGTTTTTCAAGCGGATCTTCGTAATTATCATATTCGGTAGATACGAATTCAGACTTGTTATAGTTTCAATGCATGTACGATCAAGTGTTAATCTCAAGTTTATGCTTGCATAATAGCACATAAACAAACTTATCTAATAAAAATAAATCTATATGCTTTATAAAGTCGGCTATCTTTTCTATTTTTAATAAATTCAATGTGAAGTTTTTTTATATACTAATAGTGCATAGTTATTAAAAAAATGCATCATAAATATATTAAGTCATGAAAACTCACACTTAATAAATTAAATATATCAATAAGAATATTTTATTTATTATGTACGAACTTTCTAAACTCTTCGTGTAAAATTTGCATGCACAAAAATATCGAGAGTTGCCTCAAATATGAATTCTTTCGCTCGCATGTCTGAAACCGTTCAAAATCAATCGTTACGTGGCGTATACGTGTCTCTTTTTAATTGTTTATAATCTAGGTGTAAATTTCATAAGTTACATAAAAATTCCTGTACTTTAATTGCCGAGATACCGAGCACTTGCGAGACGCGCACGGCATGCATTAGCATACAGGAATCTGGGCATCGTTAAAAGTTTGTCACGCGTGTGCATGCTAAAATAACCGCGACATATCTCGTCCGCCGTAGGATTGATCTTGATCCGCGTCTCTCGTGAATTAAGCGCAAGGCGTGCATGTCACTCTTCGCACAACGACCCAAGATTACGATCGGGAAGTTTTATGCGCCTCGAATGGAAAGTGTTGAACTGCTTTTCGCACGCGCGTCTACACAACCGCACCAGGCAGATGTTTTCCTATGTCTCTCGCTAGCACACTTCAGCGTGCACTGAAGCACAATAATCGCGAATGGTAATGCTGCTATTGCGTTCGCGAAATTGCTTTACCCACATATCTTCTGTCATCTCTCATAGATAACTACCGCGCATATGTACCCTTAAAACAAGATCAAAAGAATTTTATCTATTAATTTTATCTATAAATTATTTAAGTAATTTTATTTTTCACAAGAATGATAGCGATGTATAAAGAAAAATTTATACTCATGTATAAATAAAAATTAGAAATTTGCATTGCTTCCTCATCATTTAGATGTTTGTATTCTATTTGATGCATCAGTCTTAGTATTTATTAGTTTGGTTTCCTCTCATAGAGGAAGCTTTTTAAGTGATAATAAATATATATATATATATATATATTTATTATATATATATATATACACTACCGGTCAAAAGTATTTTACCACTTATATACTACGTAATCTTATGTTAAAATCTACATAAACATTAGTTCCCTTTATTTGTATTTTATTTTATATAACAGAGACATTGTAGTAATGTTCGATTTTACTGGTAAAACACTTAAATATTGAATATGTAGAGACTCATCACAGAAACGTGAAATATTTAAATCGTTCACTATTTGTTGACGGCGCGCACTGTGCGTTAGTGACCTTCAGTTTTGCACACGAAGTATGTATGTAAACAGCAATATTACATGCCAACTATTTTAGACTTCTGCATCATTATTTGATACTCGATATTTGTTAGTAACCCACGGTTTTCGAGACATACCACATGTCAAGCTAATTCTATTTAGTGCATGTCATAGTTAAAAATATGACGAAGAAACGTGAAATTACTAATGAAGAATGTGCTGTGATAGTGGCATTACGTCAGGAAGGATATTCGATACGAGCAATAGCTCGTTGGTGGTAAAATTTTGTTGGTGGTAAAATACTTTTGACC
>NJRP01000054.1:511081-533110 GCA_003063835.1 Aphaenogaster floridana
TTACTTTTTAAGTAACTATAACTGTAACGAGTTACTTTTCAGAATTGATAACTTGTAACTGTAACTAGTTACATTTTCAATGAAAAAACTGTAACTGTAACTAGTTACATTTTCAATGAAAAAACTGTAACTGTAACTAGATACTTTTATAAAGTAACTTTCCCAACCCTGATAACACCTTGGCCAATACCTGTGCCGATTAATTAGTCGAATGTAACTGTCGCCTCTCCCAAGACTCTTGAAAGTCCAACAATAAATTAGCTTTCATTACGCTAGTGTGATGAATAGCTTGTGTGCGTGGAGTGACTCGTCGGCGACCTAACTCGCTACGTCAAGCCTCACCAGGAGAGGAAGCTAATAGCGTGTTTCGTTGAATATTCAGGCCCTCCAAGTATAATACATATATACCACTTCATAATTGTTCCATCGCGCTGCGGACAAGCAATAACGAAACGTTCGTCCTTTCGGGTGGCGAAGTCTTTTGAGATTGCATGCTTCCCTATTTCTGCCTCGTAATACCCGATGACTGAGAATAAGCATTCAAATGTTCAATAATTCGTTGCCTTTTAACTCTTATCCAATAAAGTCAAAGACCTCGGCGTTTCATGTTTAAAAGGTTGCGTGCTCTCGCTAACTCATTACTTATTATAGCATACAATTCGCTCTATAATTCTCATGCATGTTTACATTGTAATACCTTTGGATAATGCAGATTAAAATTCTATAACGTGTGTCTTTCTATCTGCATGTCATTCAATTACTGGCACGATTATGACACTTATTCAAAGAATGCGCGTAAAATTAAACTTTAAAAATGACAGTACTGGAACGGTGTGTAATATAACAAATATAGAAGCAGTAGTATAAGATGATATAGCTCTTTCGTTTATGACTTACGAAATCACATAATTCTTGCAGTTTCATCGTACGAATGTAGCAAGACACAAGTTAGTATTGTCAGTAGAGTGATAGGGCGCAAAGGTGAGACTACAAGGATGTCGTGCGAGAAAACTCGAACGGGATTGCTTATCCGGCTTGTAGAGAAAAGTGCGCTTCACGCAAGTTTTCTCGTAAATACGCAAGCATGGCTGGTGAATGTAAAACAGACGATGACAAAACCTTTTACGAACGACTTTTCCTATCTCTTTTATACAAGTCAAAGTAATCTCGCAGATATAAATGACATGCTCTCAAATACACAATGAGTGCAATTTAAATTCGCTCTATTATATTTTTCGATTGTTTAATTTGCTCTTCACATTTGTAGAACTTCGACGTAAAAATTTATTTTATTTCAAAAAAACTGAAACGTTGCAAAAAGAATATTTCTGGAAAAAGAATTGAAGTGGCAAGCGGTAAAAAAATACTGAGAGGATCATTTATATTAGAAATAACATGTCAGCAGGTATACGAGTACAATTTAAACACAAATCGAAAATCAGGATCCAGAAAGGATAAAATCGCTGCCTCTACTTATGCAATATTTTCCATGCAAATGGCGCCTTTATGTTGCTCTTGGCTTACGAATTCACCTGACGTGTTCTTGACGTCGAGGGCATTGCGCATCGGCACCGTATAAGCTTTTCCTCGGATTCGAATGTGAAAGTCTCGGAGTACCGATGGATTCATGCAAATTCGATAATACCAACAAATCGTTCAATGGATAAGTTCGCAAAGCGGCTGGAAGCCCCGGACGTTGCTGGGACTTCAGGAAACTCGAGTGCGGATTACGTAGTTCGTACGACTTATCGGAGTTTCCCCCGTTGTTCCCCGAGTTAGTACTCCGTGGGTTATGAAGGATCGAGTTGCTAGAGCGGACGGGCGGTCGGCCGGACGATTAAATACAAAAGTTGCAGCGAATTGTTCATCTCGGCATATTTATGACCGGCACGGATTTTCTGCGAGGTTTTCCAGGCCGAGATACGACAACACGACGGCGACTATTTCATTGCAGATAGCAGCTTAGTTTACGCATAACGTTGATTTGCACGCCGTAATTATGCGGTTTCTTAATCGCACTGTAATGCTAATAAAAGCGCAATAAACGTTAACAATCTAACGAAGTACTCTAAGCGCGGTTTACTTAAGTAGTCTAACTTTTGCCGTAAATCGTTTTTATTGTAATTAAGAGCATTATAACTATCGAGATGTTTAAGAGTTGCTTTGCTTCCCATTTAACATAATATATGTTTATTATTTTCCAACAGGAGTCAATTTTGCAATTTTCAAATCTTGCAATTTTGCAACACGGTATACGAATTCGCAATATAACCGAAAACAATACTGCTCATCGAACGGGATGCAATTAATCCTCTGCCATGTCGTTCTAAGAGAGAAAACAATTAAAATTCTCTGACAGGATTTCGTAATTAGCGTCGCGACGCATCAGCCTGCCGTGCAGCACGCGCTAACACCTTGCCTGCGCGCAAGACGAGTGACGAGATAATAATCAGTCACCCAAGGCACCGCACGAACTCTTCAAACCTCGAGGGGGCGAGAAAAGTTAGACTCTATGAATCACGAAGCACACCCTCGACGCCTCTCAGTGAAGATCGGTCCCCTCGGCGCTTCTTCGTGGCTAAAGAGATGACCGGGTCGTCTGGCTGTACCGCGCGCACCGGTTATATGAGTCATTAGTCACTGTCCCCGACAGAGGTGACTTACTTGGATTTAAAATTAATGGCGCGGGTTTTGCGATACTCGCGAGGAGAATTTTTGCTGCACTTACATTCGCGAACGTCCGAGTGAGACCGAGGGTAGAAGGGCAAAGGAAAGGGCGCGAAGAAGAGGAGGTTGGTAGTCATAAAGAGATGCCGGAAGAAATAGGGAAAGGACGGTAGAAGTTAGCTTGCCGTGAGCCCTCGGTTTACGAGGTGCGGTCGGGCAAGAATAAAACCCAGGAAATTTTTATTAATAGTCTTGCGACCAACCGTCTTGCCGGACGAATACTTCACGTAAGAATAAAATTAACATGGAAAAGATATCGAAGCATCTGCAAGTGTCACAGATATATTTTCTTCTTTTAGGGATTACCATATTTTTATCTTAGGATAAAAAATTCTCATCGTCGCAGAACTTTTACGATTAAAAACATTTAAATTGAGATATTTTTACTCTTAATGATAACGATATATATTTAAATAAATAAATTTATTATTAATAAGATTTCCTTTTTTTCTTCTCCTTGTCTTCCTTGCTCATTCCAGTAAAAGTTTTTTTCGATTAGCAAGTAATTAAAAAATTTTTAATTGTGATTTAAAATAATTTAAACTCAATTGCAATAAGTATAAAATATAAACAAAAAAGCAATACCTAAAACTCAAATTTGCCTCAATAGTATTTTATAATTACATTTATAATTTCGTGTTTTAATTATAACAGAATAGTCATTTTATGCCATTCGCCAACAATTATTCTTTTGTTTTAATGTGCAGAAAACAATTTCCAACAGTTTTCCACATGCATGCACCGTCGCTCTTACAATACTACCCTGAGGATACTTCAGTACAGTATCAAAGAATCTTTTTTCTGTCAGTATTACAGTCAAATAAAATAAATAGTACATGGAGTGGAATTTTTTAGCGTTCGTTGAAAAACCTAAATTTATTTCTTTTAGTGAGCACTGTGAAAGAAGCCTGGCACAAATAAAAATCTGTGCTGCGCGGGCCCTCAAAGTGGGCAACGTGAAAAGAGCAGGTGCATTAAAGTCCAATGCATTTAACGTGCACCCAACGGGTGTGAATACAATCGGATCAATGGCGGTGTTAAATGTAATTATTCTTTTCATACATAAGGAATTTACGATCGTGCGCGCGCGCACTTACATAAGGTATCGTTTCTTCAAGGCGACAGAGAAAAATAGCTGCACGAATTGTCAAAAAATTGCTCGCGGATCCACAAGTAATGAAGAGTCTCACTCATAAGTGTTGTGTATGTTGTGCAATATTACGGAATAGTATAACTTTTCTCCACGGAAAAAAACGATAAGGTTGCCACAACCACAATAATAGTAACATTTGGTACAGCCACGTTCTGTGGTTGTCACAGCCACGTCCTGTGGTTGTCACATTCACATTGATGTGAAGGCAACTATATGCATTTGGTACAGCAAACATAGTGAATGTTGAGACAAACATATATAGATACACTACACAAAACAATGTGAATGTGACAACCACAGGACGTGGCTGTACCCAATATTACTATTATTGTGGTTGTGGCAACCTTATCGTTTTTTCCGTGTACGTTTACAAGAATCAAGAACGTATCAAATGTTCTAAAATGTTGATATATCTTCCTGTATCAATTTTTCAAGACAGAGATCGCACGCATATATGCAAACACTAGATAAATTAGAAAATTCATGCATATTTTTACATCAATCTTGTTAATTTACACGTAAAAATTTATCAACTAATTCAACTATATACTATTGAATTAATAGTATGCGCGCGCGCATATTCAATCACACTTCAACTGCTTTATACAATTTCAAGTACATAGTAATTCGCAATAACGTACCGCTTCTAATCTCAATCAATTTGATCTGTACGCGGGTACTGGAACGTTTGAAGTTCAAAGGGAACGTACTCGTGCTGTGCTAATACGTAGACATTGTGCGACTATGCGTAAACAGGTACACATTTCATAATGTTTACTCTTATATGACACTGTAAAAAAAGTATGTAAAATTACATAAATAATGAGTGTAACAATTACACTATTAATAATGGAAATGTATAAATTCATGAACTTTTACAAAAATTAGTTTTCTTACTCTTTGTTGTGTAATAATTTTTTATATTTGATGAAAAATTACAAGATTAAAAAGTATAATTTATATATTTTATGTAAATGTACAATTTTTTTTTTATATTACACGGCATATGATAATTTCATGCATTATAGCTGCATTTTTACGTAAGTTAGCTCACTTTTATCTTTGATTTTATGTAAGTATATATTATACAAATAAAAAAAAATTATAAATTTACAATCATATGTAAACTCGTTTAGTTTATTTACGTTGCAGCATAATTTCAAATTAAGAACTCTTGGTTAGACAATTCGACATTATTTAAATTTAATATGTGAAATTGTACAAATACATATATAAAATGTATTATATTACAAAAACATTTCTAGAAATCTACTTTTAACATATAAATTTGCTTGTGCAAGCTGCTTACTTACCATATAAGATAATAATTTTATCTATGAGATATACTGATGTATGTAAATATACACCTTTAATAGATGGTCCCAATATTACCCACTATAATAGTTGTAATTTTACATGAAATTTTTTTACAGTGTGAGCAAAAGATGCTTACAAAGCTGAAAATTTTGTTGCATATACATCTGATTAAAAAGCTTTTCTTAATCCGACATAACTCTTTTAGCATCGCGTATTGTCATTTAATTGCATACAAATGTAGTTGCAATAATTGTCTGCATTTTAGGTTTGCCTCGATCCTTCCAAATCATAAAGTAATCACAGAATCGCATCTAGATGGGTCCCAAATATCTCATACATGACAGACACATAATTGAGAACAGAAATTACCAAGTTAAAATCTGGCAGAGCTTCCACGATTGCTTTATGGAGGCCGCGGGTGTGCGAGGGCGAGTCGAGCCGGGGTTAATAAACACGTAAGTCTCCAAGGAGTTGGCGGACGCGAACAGAGGCAAGGCGAGGGGATAGCTAAAGCATCGTTAGCTCGAGAGCCGTGCTATTCAGTCGCCGCGAAATAGTTTACGCCGAGTCGCCACCGACCGGTCGGTGCCGTCGAGCCGGTTGGTGACACGTATTTAAGTGTCACAACTCACGAATGCACGAGGAGCTTGGACCCGCGCAACGAGTACTCGGCGGCGGAATGGAGAAAGCGCCGCACGGGCGACGTAGTTCGTTAATTGTTACGGAAAGTTTGCGTACTGTGTTCCGACCTCCGCAAGATTGCGGACGATATTAACACCGCTTACAAACGCGGAATTGTTACAGCTTCTGTGTACACGGGAGCGCGAAACGCGAGCACCCTTCCGCGATCGGACGGCGCGTCGTAAACGAGAGGCAGCGTAGGGATGTCGAAACGGAACCGCCACAACTCGCCATCCATCTGAACTCGCGTGAATAACGCAGTGTACCGCATCGCTTTGACAGATATAATAAACCATACTAAAGCAGCCATTTAAAGCAATATTACTTACGATTAGAACTCGCAACGCACTTGTATTACAAAGCGTCACAATATATCTCTGTCATCCAATGATCGCAGGTCAACAAGACAATCGTTCCACAAGACAATCGATCTCGCACATGGATGTCAGTAATGTTCGTACTAGCTATCCTAGTTTATCATTGTTGAATTCGAATCGCGAACCCGTTCGGTATGGGCGCTGAATTAATGAATTTATTGCAACCATTTATTCATATACATTTCGGAAAAGCATGTAGAAAAGAGAAGAGTCAAAGAAAAATCAAGATATATCGTCGAGGACGTATAAAATGTACTAATTCTTAGTTATTAAAAATAATCCAATGAATCCGAATGAAAGCAAAACCTAGACTCGCGTAAGCCAAGGAACAAATTTTTTTTATGATAGAACGTGCATACTGCAAATGGTATTGGACGTAAATAAAAGTTTTAATACGTTAAAAGCCGTAAGAGTATTACTCGGTATTAGTGCAGCGCCGTCCACAGCATTCGTATCCGAAACCGCTGCCCCAGTGCTCCAGTGTGATATGATGAAATGGACATGTAGCCGAAACCTTTCTAACGCCATGAAATACATACACGCGAATCGCAGAAACTCAATTCGGATAATCTTCGTTGCGGTAGCATGTAATGCTTACCGCATACTCATGTAAACGTACATTTGCTCGTTCAACGAGAATACGTATGCGGTCAAAAACCTGCGATAGTAAAACATCCGTTACACAATTATCTGTGAAACAAGATGACATACGAAGCAGTTAATTACCTCGCGTCTACGTCATTTTTCTAAGAAACATTTGATTACACATAATTTTGCAATAAATCAAGTAATGTTTTGCGAGATGATTACATACTGCAAATTTAATTTCCGGCTGCGCAGAGAAGAATATCGCGATCGCATCTCCGAGCCTTTTTTACCAACTTCGTTTTACGCTTCGGCAATTTGCGGCACGTCAGCCTTATTTAAATTTGAAAGAAGCTTTAGGAATCCCCATCGGTAAAAAACACGAAACGTCTCGTCGAGACTGATCAAATAAGCCTCAAAGAAGAAAGGTGGGTGATCCTGATTGAGAGAAAATGGGTAGAAGAGAAAGGGATATAATGCAAATCGCAGCTCGTTTGTTATCAAAGTCCTAACAGCCCTCATCTAATCGCTTCTCGGGATTTTGGAGAACGAAGCTGTTAAATAGATCAACGAGCAAATCATCAAAAGCTCAATGGATCGAAATTCAATGGATCAAAAGCTCTCTGATCGAAATTAACTAATCAAATAAAGGGAATACTAACTGATTAGTAATAATTAGTGAAACATGGTACGTTAAATCTCTCTAATTAAAAATAAACAAGCATTACTCTTTAAAAGTGTGCAATAATAAGAACATGGTTTTTTTGCACACACATAGATTCCAATCTATCGTAATTCAAAAAATGACAAAAAATTCTTTTTGTTTTACGATACGAACCCATTTTGCTTCGAGATTTGCGTGATGGCCACATAGTCTGTTTCATTATAAATTACATCAGGATGTATAAAATTTAAATAGAGCTAACGTGAGCTCGGTGGAAATAACACAAATGAATGGGTACAACGAGAAAAGCCACTGGAATAAACGGTCGGTTTATGAATAGAACGGCGACGCTGCAAACGTGGCCGCGATGAATGCTATTTAACATTTAATCTTCCATTTTAACGAGATATTTAAGCAATGTAACGTTTTCTGTGCTTACGGGATTTTAAATCTGAATTTGCTTAATCGAGTTATCGTTCTCCAAATGCCGGTGGTGTATAGATAAAAGCACCTATATAGATATTGTGCTTTCTACTTGTCAGAGAAATGCATAAAGCTTAAAAAAATATTAAAAATTTTTGTTTTTCTATCGAATATATAAACGCGCCCAGGAGCATTCCAATTAATTCGTTTCACCTTAGAGTGGAGGACATATATAACAGGGGCTTTGACCTTACAGTAAAACCGACGTGTTGACGTAGAGCTATGGATGGGTCATTCCGGAAACGGCGAGCGACACGGGGCGTACGTGACGAGAGCCCCTACGTCCAGCTCAGCGGAATACGATTGAAAATAAGGAGGCGTTAAGGCGACGTTACGACTTTACGGTCTTACTATGTTACGAGATCCTTCTTCGTGCCCTCGAGAAGATCCACCATTACATCCGTATTATTTAGTTGAGCGCACGCTGCAAATGCGTTGCGATCGAAAATGCAAATTTTTTTTATGATTCTCTTGTTCAATTCATTCGCAACAAATAGTTAATGTAAGAAATTTTTACAATGGATTATCATATTTTCGAGGTGGAAATTATCTGACAGATTAGAGGAATAATTAACACGTCCTGTCGTGATAATCATACGCTTGCGTGCTATCATAATCGGCTCATGAATATCCTCTTAGAACCTAATGCGGCATCAAAGTTCATTAGTGCGCAAAATAGAGTTTCAGTATTTTATCTATCTTAGTATATTCGCTATTCGTTTATACCTCTATGATCTATAATGACTTAATTGTTTTATTACATCACCAGAATTGACGATGTAACCGTAGAATCATTTCACGCGAGAGATTCAAGATAACTGTCAGATCTCATTTAACTAAAAAAATTAAAGGACTATACTTATACCAATATTTGATAAATATAATTTGAAAATAATTATTCTGAAGAAATCTGAGCTTGCGATGAACGTCTCATCTACTGCGCGACTTTTTGTCTGTGCAAAGCGAACTAAGTAAACAGATAACTAAAGAGACTACGAAGTTTCGCAATGCGAGCGCTGCCGGAGAGATGGTGGATGGTCGGTGAGTACGGTTGGGGACAATTAGGGCGGTTTCACCGACGCAGGAAGTGACATCAGGTTGCCGTGTACCCTCGAGGCCATTGTTCGCGACACGTACAACCCGCGTTGCCTCTCGACTACTTCCCACCCATCCACCCCTTCATATCCCCCGAAACTGTCAACCATCCTCACGGCGAACCCAGTGCTGACCTACAAAATGCAGCAGCTTGTCGAGACCGGTTGCCAACGGTTTGCGACAGTTACGTGAGGAACTGCCACGTCCTAACTGGCTGCGACTTGGTTATCGAGATGCTAGACCGCCGCATCCGTAAAATATACTCGGAAACTAAGGAAAACCGAAAACAATCGAGACATCGCTGGTTCAGGTGTATTATTGTTAGAAAAAGCACGCTTTTATATAGTTAGAATCATACTCTCTTAGAAAAATAATCAGATATCCTTATAGCAGCTAATTTAAAATAACTTTTTCTTGCAATGTTATTTACAACGGCTTTACCACGTTCACGCTAATATTAACAGTTTTACTATATATAAACAAGCAAATTTTATCTTACGTAGCCAATTGTTAAGTTGTGTTAATTACATGGATTATGCATTAAATTTAATCATGAAGTTGTGAAAATCAAATGTTCATCTATTCTGAGAATCAATTGAACAAAACTTTTTATTGCAGTCTCTCTCTCTCTCTCTCTCTCTCTCTCTCTCTCTCTCTCTCTGTTGCTTTTTATTTTGATAAAGTACAAACTAAAATTACTTTTACTTACGATGTGATTTTCTTAGTATCAGATTTATCAATAATTGATATCAAAAAACATAGTGTCACATGAGTAAACTTGCAAACTAACGACGGCTTCTCAATATAACGTTCTAGAACTAACTACAATGCTTTTCACTTTAGTCTCGACAGCATTTTGAAACATCTCTTGAATTAAAACCAGGAAGAATTTCTTAAATTTCATGCAATGAAAGCTCGAAAACGCGCAAATTTTTAATAAAAAAACTTATTTTACTTTTACCTTAAAAAGATGTCTCGTTCATCTCTGTCTTTGTGTTAATATCTTAATCTTTCCTATTTGTTTAAAATTATTGTATTTTCCAATATCAATAGATATTATTATAGATATTATTATATTTTTAAATTTCTATTTAACCCTTTAAGGCCCAGGCATCGATTCCGTTTGAGTAAAATTTACGATCAACGATCACAATAGTGGCTTGTTTAGCGGAAACACCATTGTTTTACGAATTGAGATAGAGAATCTAGCTCCATACAAAACGGATCAAGAGTATTATATCGACAGAAACACTACTTTATCAATACAAAACATTTGGGAAGAACTCAAAGTGAATGTACATAATTATGTACATTGAGCCTTAAAGGGTTAATACAAAAAATATTCGTAAAAAAATAGATTAATGCAATCAGTCCTATTTATTAGATCGATTTTAAATGCAATAAAATTGCAATTGTTGAAATTGCAATTATTGAAAGTTGACAAATGAATCCAGAATTATATTGATATATTTGAATGTATAGTGATATACATTACAGGGATACGCTTTGACCAGAAGCCAATTGTAATATCGAAGTCAATTTCATGATGTCCCATCCAGTATGCAAACCGAGAGATAATCGCGATTTCGATGTTTTGCTAAATGAGCCAAATTTTGGGCGTGTATATTCATCCAGAATATAGAGATAAACACCACTATACAATGGAGCATGAAGCAACGAGACGGACAATGGGCAATTAGTACGCTCTCCCAGCGCGTGTTTCCGCGCGCGTATTTGCGCGCGTTACTGCCGTAATTCCTCAGCGAAAAATTTGCAAGACACCTACACATTATGATACCAACACACGACGATACGTAAAACGCAATCATGCCCTTTGAATTTAAAGCGTGAACGATGTAAGGGCGGATGAGACACGACGAGATACGAGATTGCATCTGTGGTTAGAGAATTCCGCGAGAGCGAATGGGTTCCCATGGGTGTTCCTATCGTATCTATACCAATGCCTGTACATGCTGTACCTATTCGCCACGGAATGAAGTTCCGTCTCGGATCGTTTTGAAATATTATCGGCCGTAGGCTAACTATGAAAAACGTTTCTTTTAATATCGCACGATATCGCGGAGCGCGAGTTTCATCGAGCAAAATGTGCCACGGTTCGCGTAACGCGAGATCTCCTCGGTAAAGTCCATAAGATAGGTGGAACACGAAAATGTCGACTACAATTTCGTCGCAGTCTTTGTGACAAAAAATGACGAGGCATTCGCGAAATACTGTACAGCGAGCGCTATTTTGGATATATAAAGTAATGAATAATAACGGTAATCGGACAAAGTCCACACGCACGCACGCACACATACATATATATAAAGAGAAATTGCACAGAAGCAAAAGTGCAGCCTACATTTCGTTTTATGTGAAAAAAATTCATGCTTGCCGCAATATACAGTAATAAAAATAGCACAGATATGTAAGTAGTTAACGAAAGTAAGTAGTTTTCGAACATAAATTGTTAACTACTTACATACGAAAAGAAAGAATAAATTCTACAAATTTCCGTTATTACCGTTAGAGTTTAGTATTGCTCGTATTCTCTTTTTAGAGCCAATCTCGTATAGTTTAACAATCGTCTTATATTTTTCTTTCCAACCAGTACTTAGTTGAAAGAAAATGTCTAAAGTTAAGCCATTATTTAATTATCTTTTATATATACGCTTACTTCGTACGCTAGCGATCGGAATCGTATTTATCTAAAAATATTTGCGCGCTTCAGTCTTCTATTCTAACTTTCTAATAGTTTTAATCTAAGTATGACACTTTCAAACGAGTAATATTTATCACGTTAGATATAAATTGAATATTCTTATAATACACGTAAATGTGCTCAAGAGAAATCTTATAGATTAAACATATTAAGTTTAATACATTATTGTCAGATTCCCTGATATTCATCAAGTCACTGCTATTTATAACATTGAACAAGGATTAAAAATATTTTCTAGTACTTAATACCGAGAGGCAAACCTATACAATATTTTAATTTTCATCATTTTAATGCGCCAACGATTCCAATATTTCTTTTCTCCTCAACGATAAATTCCTAGGTAAATTCGTACGAAAGACATTAAAATAAGATTTGTTTTAATCTGCGTTGTTATATGAAAAACTGCCGCGCTACAAACCGCATAATTTTCAGCCGACATAATATAAAAACAGAACAATTAAGTAGTTACGAAAGTCTGCCGAGAATGTCACGCAGTAAAAAGCATGACTCCCTTGAAAACTGCGTTTTCACAGGGTGCTATGGTCGAAGTCAAAAGGCGGAAGGGCCACAGACGCGGATGAAGGTAGATTAAACATTTTTGAGTCGCGCCATTAAGCTCGGTAATAACGAATTTTACTACTCCGGAGCACCCCAGCTCCCGGCTTCCGCGCGCCAAGTTAATTACTTTCTCGCTCTGAGGACTTTAACCTCTCTTCTCATTTGTTTGAACATCCCAGGCCGACCTGCAGAGACGCGCGGATGCGTCTCCTTGGCCTCTCCCCTTATCTCCTGCGTTTACCTTCTTACCCTACGATGTTCTCGCCTTTATTAGTCTTTAGCTCAAACAAGTCTTCGAGGACTTTTTGAACTTCGAAGCGTCTGCTCCCTCCTCAGCTTCACAGCGTCAAATACACTTAAGTAAAACATTAACATGTCCAGCGCATGTTGCTCGATACACCGAAAACGTATCACCCGTCAGATATTCTCTCGTATAGAATATTAATACTTTTGTATAATATCATTATTTAATTTGAATTTGTACAACACAAGCGACAGTCGTGGCATATACGTCGGACATGACTTCGTTCTACAAAAATAATATTTTTTGGCTCTTACCATGACTTCAGACAAAGAAATTTTAGACCGCACAATTCTTTTCATTTTTATCATTTGACTCTGCGATGACATAAGAACATGCGAACTTTAGTCATATTTAGTTAGATGATTGCGTTTTAATGTGTCTTCTTTTTCGTTGAAAATTTTTTCGAATATTGTAATACACTGAGGATGATCCGAATAAATGGATCGAAACGTTTGTAATATATACTCGAAATCATCGCATTTCAATTAAATTGTTAAGACACTAACATCTTGTCGTGGCTCTGAGCCCCTTTTTTTCTTGATTGACTTTTGTATAACCTTTCAGTATATTAATTAAATTTCAATTGCCACATTATGTTTTAAGAGTAGCAATAAAATTAACAATAACAGTAACAATTCGAATCCTGGTTGAGGTGTTATTTTTCGCAATAATTTCTTTACAGTTTTCGGGGAAGGGGGGATTTCTTGTTAGCATCAAATTACGTTAATGGACCAAAACCCATGGTCGTGACGTAGTGAGAAGATTTTTAATTAATTTAGCCAGTTAGATCGAATATAATTTACTTTGATTAACAATAACAATTTTTAGTGTAAAAATATATTTTTTATGACTACATTTCCACAAGAGCATTTATCTTGTTTAAATGTCTTGTTACAATCTAATCAAATATTTTTATATTTCCATTTTTATATTTCCGTTTTTTTCTATTTGTCTGGAGATTTCCTTACTCCCACATTTTCTTTCTAGAAAATAGAAAGAAACCAGACTAATTTTTTTCGTCTCTATTTAATTCTATCACGATTATAGTTATAGATACCTTACAAGATCTAAGCATTTATTATATTGCAACTCGAGTAAATCCTCGAGCAGTTCTCTCGAAATTCGAAGTTTGCAGCTAGTCTCAACCTCATAGTTCAAGTAAACATACTTCAGTCGAGTATCAAGAAGTTCAGTTGCGCACTGATATTTCTTCAAACCTAATTTCTCGCCGTAATTGCATGATTATAACTGTTTAAATGTAAAATAATTCGTTGCTTTTGCTTACAAATCGAAAAATGATATCTATTAAAATACAGAAAAATGTTTTATGTGGTAAAATTTTCACAAACACATAGTAACATTTATACAACTTTTTAACGCATCTAAATGATAATCAATGTCATTATATTTTGTTCTTCACTTTGCTTATTTGTTTTATGTTTTTATTGCATTAAAATGCAATATGCGACAAAGTTCTAGTAACAAATATTGGAAACAGTAATAACGTAAATAAAACAATTCGGTATACTTTATCAAAAAGATACAGTAACGTTCTACCACACGATAAAATATACCGTCGATAATATTTTAATCCAATGTGTATCACTGAAGTCTTAATTTCAAAAAAAAAGTCTAGCGTGTTTTGTGGAAGTATCGCCCGATACGATGTCGTTTATTAATTACAGGTATCCGCTTTGCTCGTACGACGAGGGACGAGAGCGGCGAAGTGACGCAGCGAAAGAATTCAGGACGAACTGCGTGATTGGCGAATAAATCGGCAGATTAAGCGAGGAAATTCTCCCGGCGGCGACAGGACGAAAGAGAAACGACAGGGTGGGTGCCGATGGTGGGAGGATTGTCGGCGGATGGGGGGAGAGTTAGGTGGCGAGAGGGTGGAAAGCTCAGCCTGCGGGCCGCGAGGCAATATTTTCACTTTGCCCTCATCATTCTCTTCTCTTTTTCTTCCGCCTCTCTTTCTTCCCTGCTCTTCTTCCCGTTCCCTTCTCACCCGCCATCCACCTCACGCGGCCTCGCATTCGCGCTCCTCTTCGTCCCAATCGGAACTCACTGCACGCCAAATGAAAATCTATCGATCGCCATGCCCTGTAGGCGGATTTAATTTAATTTGCCACAGTGTTGTCGCCGAGACTACCAAGGGGGAGAGACAGCCGGTTGACGCTGTTGCTCGTTAAGCGGGCTGCATCCAAGTACTTTTATATTCCCTCGCGGAGGCTGATACGCGGCTTCTAAGAGCTCGCGGGCGTGCCATTAGTCGCGCAGAGCAATAATATCGAAAATTAAAAGAGCAACAGTCTAAAGATCGTCGAAAGTCAATTTACCGCATCTCCCCGATGTATTAATTAACCGCGCGTGACAAGTTAATAGCGCCATGAACGAATAAACATCGAGATTTAATGGAACTCTCGTGGTTTTCTCGCGCAGAAATGTGTGTGTTACATATATTGTATATGACTGTGCTCTACAATTACAACGCGATTTGTATTTTGCAAGAATCAAATAAATTGTTATTATCTTATTTATCGAAAATATCCATTACCTCAGATTAATTCTGCGCCTTCTTGATTAATAAAAAAATAATTAGCTTTTTATTACATCATAAAAAGCAAAGTAAAAATTAATAATGTAAAATATATCACTAAATATTATTAATATCTTCATTTATTCGAGGAATTTCAACTTTATCATGCTACTATATATATAGGATTTAATAAAGAATCAACCGATAGATCAAACCAGCAATATATTGTCCGCTCTGTTCCCACTCCCCTCCGCTAAACTGCTTTTCATACTACGATACTGTTTTGTTATTTCAAACGATCGCAATGAAGTTATTTCACTCACTCGAAAAATGATACGCGAGTTTCAAATATAATTTTCCGTCGCAATAAAGCAGCGAATTGAAGCATGCAGTATCAATGCTCTAAAATAAAAAAAATAATATTATAACAGATATTAAATATATTATTCTGTTATAACGCTTTATTTTACCCATATTTTTCTGGCTAAAAGATGCACTTTTTTATATTCAATGTACAAGTTCAGCAGTAGAAGAAACGGCAAAAACGCTTTAGAACCTGCCTATAGAATAGAATCACCTGAAGCAATACCATGTTGCCCGCAACTACGATATTCAAATAAAAACTATGTGCAAGGGCGAATGTAGAGCAGCCGAAACTTCGTGTGGCTGCGTTTCGAAAAGTTTGCGGTAGAAGATAGTTCTCTGGCCGGAAGAAACTTAGAGTTATAGTTCTTTTTGTGTCGTTACCGCGAAGCACTTCGGACGAGAAAAAAATTCGATACGCCTGCAGCCGTGCATAACTTTGCAAAATATGTTTGAAATTCTGATCACGTAAATCCCGACAGATACTTATATATTCAATGACGAAATACACCATTGATTAAAAAATGCAATTTTGACTAATAATGATTAATGAAGAAAGAATTTCTTGCAATTTTACATTAAAGAAATTTGCTTCCGAAGCAATTTTTGTGTTTAACGTATATATATTATTTACAGTGAGCTGTAGTCCCGCTTATATTATAATCATTTTTACAAAATGTATTTTATCATTATTATATTATATACGGTATACGTTACTCAGTATGCAAGGATGCAAATAAACCATGGCATAATTAATCGTCTCGAGAAGTATCTAATTATGGAGAATATTGCTATTACAATAAAGCGGTATTACCAAGGAAGATCAATATCGAATAGCCTTACGACTTTAAAGCAGCTTCCGTGCATTCTCTGCGGGAAGTTAAGGATCGATTATATCCGCATTTCCCTTCAATATAACATGATTGGACCCATCATGCATAACCATCTGTAAAATCACATATTTACTTGAATAAAACCCATCTCGTAATGCCAATTGCCGGAAAATCAGAACTTCCTCGCGTATTACATATTTACCATCTTTCGCTTTACGATTTGTACTTCGTTCATTTCCTTTTAACATTCGACTCGATATTGGCATTTTCCGCAGGAATTTGTCCTATAAATGCCAAGCCAGCGGTTATAGACAAATAAAATTTTTATTTTAATTTCTGAGGTATAATCTATACTAGGACATTTTTATTATAAGTGAAAGCAGTTTTCGCTCCTCTTTTAGAAAATAATACATTTCTCGTAATTTAGTTGTAAAAATAATTTTTTTATTTAGTTACCAAATGGCTTTTTGTATGTGCAGGAATGGTCCAAAATCTAATAGTTAGTGGTAATAAAACCGAATAAGTAATGCAGAAGAAGCTATACAAATGTGAGCGATAAAGCAATTCCGGTGGGATGCATTTTAGCGCGGCAGATCTCTTGGGAGCTTCAGCGGACAGAGGTGACGGCAGTTTTCGCCATATTCGTCCTAGTTATACAGCCGGGATCGCGGTTACAACCACGATGGAAAACCACGATGTAAAACTATTTCTTCGAGCGTAACATGCCGCATGACGTCAGCCGCGGGGAACCGAGCGAGTTCCCTCGTGTATTACGTATTTACCGAACATCGTCTTCTGGCTTCCACCTCGGTTACCACTTCTTTCTACCGGTTTCTTTCCAGCTCCTTTGACGCCCACACCGATGGGGAAGGCGAAAGCGCCTGAATTTTTTCGTCGCGTAATCGAAGCCTCTCAAGTGAGACATAAGCGTGGCGTAGGACATTCGAATATCGGCAGTAATGTTTATCTATGTTCGTAAAAGAAGCTGTTTTAATCGGCGAAGCATTCCTTTTGTGCACGAATAAAGTTTTGCTAAATCCCAATATTACTATTATCGAATTATTATAAATTCCATTTGTTTCAATGTTAGAAAATGATAAATACGTGCTTCGGTCTACTACGATTTATTCTTAATAACACATGTGCGCAATTTTTTATTATAAACCCGTGGAAAATCACAACGCCCCAGGGCTTCGCGAAACACAGTTTGAGAATTGCACGCTATGTACGAAAGACTTCGAAATTACATATTGCATGTTACGTCAAATCAACTGAGGCAGGTTTTACCAAGAATTTATACATATCGCGTAACTGTGCGCGAAAACATTTGCATGCGCGCGCGCAACACATTATTACTTTTATTAATATAAAATTAAATTACATAGTGAGTAGCTAATAGATTTATCTATATATATTATAGAAAAATAGATTTTTACTGAGTAGATAAAAATGAAAAATAACGTGGTACTGATACATGCCCTTATTCTCGAATTTGTTTCCGTTCAACACCCTTTAATTCATCATTGATCCCGCCACCGACTTTCTCTTCGTAACGAATGGGAAAAAAACACCAATGGTTTCGGCTGGTTGATCGGCTAAATCGGGCGAATTCCGCGTCGCTTCACTTTTGCCGCGATAGCTGCATGACCATTATCAAAAGCAACGTGCACGGTATACCGGAAAATGGACAGGAAAAATGGCGCGAGAAGAGAAAAAAAGTTACGATCGGCCGGAAAACGCCGATGCCGAGGGAAGAATGGAAAACAAAATGCCTCGCAAAATCGTGCGTTTATCCCATGTACGATAACGCACATGATCTACGATAGATTTGCATACACGTGTATGTATAGAGCAAGCTAGCATAAGAGCAGATCGCATGAGCTAGGCCAGAAACGAGCGATAAAAAGGGGGGGAGAGGAGTGAAAAATCGGCAGAAACAGGATGGTAGGAGAGTTCACTAGATCGCCGGGGATTTCGTTAAATGCTCACCTAACGAATCCATCGGCTGGCCCGGCGTTTGACACGCTTGTTGTTCTCATTGCAAGAGAACAATTGCCCAAGTCCTCCGTGAAAACCATGCGAAACGGAAAAAAAGCGGTTTTGCAGTGCGCGGACGCACTGGAGGACGGGTAACGGCCGGTGGTGGCAGGTATGACAAAGACGACTGAGAGACATGAGGAACAAGAGAGAAAGAGAGCATCGAAAAACAGAATGATAAATCGCAGTGCGCGCGCGGTCTCCCCAGGTTTAGAACGCGAAATTCAACAATGCCGGAAAATAAAGAGCCTCCGGTGCGGGGTGTCGAGGCATTCTTCCTGGCGTTTATCCATTTTTGAGGGAAGTGAGTGAAATGAAAATAAAAGGGACAGAAAAATTGCGAGGAATAGAGAGGAGGGAGTAAAGACGGATGGTGATGTCCCGTTTAGTTGTTTGATCCATGAATGACTAAAGACACAATTCTCTTTCTAACGCATATTCCATTATAATAATCTCCATCACCTCGTAAAAGCAAAAGCACAATGTGCGCAATATCAAAACGCGTGGCCGCGTAAATTATGCAATGTGAGCGACAGCTTTTTTAATCAATTCTTTGTTCCCCAAGCCGCGATGTGTAATAATCTAAGAATGCGTAATAAGGAAATATAGATGATGGTTATTCTATTACGATTATATTGCGAGAAACGGGGAAGAGAGCGAGAATAGCGGTGCTTCACGGAGCTTATCCAACTAAGCTCGGCGTATTCCGCCCCCTCTTCCATGTTCGCCCATCCCTTCGGGTTCCACCTCGATGTTGTACGAAGAAAAGCTCCGGCACGCCCTTACTCTCAGGCCCCCTTTTCCCCGTTCGCATCCCTGTCAGGATCATCATTGAAGTTCGTAATCACTGAGGAGCGCTTCGCGAGATCTTAAATTCTCCAAGTTTTTCCACCTTCGTACACAACGACCTGTGGATTTAAAACAAACGGAACTGTTGAAGAGGATTTCGAAGAGTTTTAATTTTCGGTCCCGCACCGACAGTGCAGCCTTACTTTAAGGGAAATTTATCGCCATGCTTTCCATTTCCTTCCTTCGCCGACCAGCAAGCTACGCGAATGCGATTAACTCTGGCGAAGATAAACTCCGCACCCTGTAAGATCCGGTTTTATTAAACTTCTTACACGCGGCCACTTGATTGTTATTTGCGCTATGTCGGGACTAGACGTAATTTCAGAATCAATATTAATTAATCTTTACGTAAATCATAAATGATTTGTAAATCAATCGATTAACACAGAAAAACTTTAAATAATAAAATCTTTTATGTTCTTCCTGTTCTCCTATTAAAAAAATAGGATAATATGCTTTTATTGCTAATTTTATTAAGAATATTATAATATATTATAATATATTTTTGCCGTATTAAATTCTAATTTTATTACCGTAAATTTTACAATCTTCCGATATCTATTTTTCATTAAGTTAGTTCCTGATTTTATTTTTGTGGATTACATATACTTACGAAAACGCTAACGTTTGACACCGAATATAACAACGACCATCAACACTGACAGGCACGCTGCATAGAGTTGCAAATGTGTAGGTCAGCTATTTGTCTTCATTCGGTCCCACGTGGCATCTAGGGGTGGCGACCCCTCATTATCACCTCGCCATATCCATCCTGATTAGACCTAAACATGCAGTAAACTCTCTACGTTGCCAATCTCTCAAGCGATATATCGACCAGGGAATTCATGTTGTGTGCGTATGTACATTTCAAGAAAAAAGTATTATAATTTTGTAAATAATTCTATGCAACGAGAAATAAACAAAATTTGGATGTAAAACGATTTTCCAATAAAAAATCTTTATTCTCAAAATGACTTAAATTTATTCTGCCGATCCTGGTAGCTAAAAAATTCCATTCTCTCTCTCTCTCTCTCTCTCTCTCTCCCTCTTTCTCGTTTTTAATCCTTGCAGTTCTTCTGCTTAAAAACGAGATATTTAAGTAATCTAATTTTGTAATTTCTTTATAATTATTATATTTATTTATGTGTTCGTACTTTGAATGCATTCTACGATTCATCCTTTCTCTATGCTTTTTGTCGTTAAATTTATTTAAAATTTTTTATTGCATACGTATTAAATATATCTTTCCATAGCAGAAAAATTATGATTTATTCCATCAAGTGAAAATCTGTGACCCATGTCGATTAAAAGAATAATTTCTAATAAATTGTCGGACACGAATTGCAGTACTACCGGAGCTCAATTTGCGTCCGACTACGATCGAGTATTAACTAGGAAATTCCGAGGTGCGGTCTCTTTCCCACTATAATTTTCCTCAGGAACTATTTCATCATTCCGCGAGCAACGTTGACCTTAATCGAGACGTCGAAACTCGTTTGAGGCTCGGCAAAATGTTAAAGGTTTTCTTTGATAGAACGTCTTGGGATTTCTAGAATTCGATTCAACCTTTCCTTCCCTCTTCCGCTGTCTAACGAGGAAACTAATGACAGGCACGTTTATATGCGAATCTGCTTATAGGCTCCGCGGCGTCAGTCACGCTGAATAAAGAATAATAGTCCCGTCCACTTAAACCCTCCGTATCGTGACGCGAAATGTAAATCGCAAAGCGCATCGAACATCACCGAAAAATCCCGTCTAAACAGGGACTGCAATTTAGTCTTGGATAGAGCAGGCAGAAATACTCATCAAGCTCGCCGTAATTTCATATTTCAGCGCGTGATCCGCCTTTTCGCTGCGATAACCACCCTCTCCTCGCCGAGACGCAGCACGCGAGACGCAGCGCACCGGCAGCTCCGACGAGCCATCCTTCTTCTTTTTTCCCCCTCGTTCTTCTATTGCGATACCCCGCGTCCAATTAAGGAGGCGCCGCCAGGGCCCGATATATAAGTACAAACGTACCGCGTATACATGCTCGCCCGTACATGCGGCATACCTTGCAAGAAAGTTCTAACAATATCCTTGTTCGCGGCCGCGGCGAAACTTCGGCTCCGGAGGCCGAGTTGAACCGGGGGGATGTTCCACAGCTTCGAACTGCTACATTCAAATACCCGAGAGCCCGTTTGAAGTTCTAGAATTTTAGCGGAATACTCGATGCCCGGCAGACAAATTACGATAAATTCTGTACAGCGAGCAGTGCTGGTAGTATACACAGATGACCGTACCCGCGAGTACATCGACGTGAATTCGCTAACTAGTAACTATACATAAACGTCGTTTTACGCTATATTCCGAAACTAAAGTAATAGGTGACAGAGAGAGAGAGAGAGAGAAAGAGAGGGAGAGAGAGGGAGAGAGAGAGAGAGAGAGAGAGAGAGAGAGAGTGAGAGTGCGAGCGTGTGTGTGTGTGTGTGTGTGTGCGTGCGTGCGTGCGTGCGTGCGTGCGTGTGTGTGTGTGTGTGTAGATATTCTTTTTCTGCTGTCTTCGGTATGTGTAACACAGTTTCTACATTTGGAATTTTAAAATTATTTAAAGAGAAGATGGGGCGGGAGAAGACGCGGGCGTGAGATTCATCTTTCCGAATTCTCACATTGCTGAAAATGGCTCCAAATGCGGCCGAAACGTACGATGATTTACTAATATTGCTTCCTCATAGAGGAAGCTTTGTTTTCGTAAAAAAAAAT
>NJRP01000054.1:534019-588466 GCA_003063835.1 Aphaenogaster floridana
AACAAAGTTTTGTTTCAATTCTTTGCGCACTGAGTTCCGCGCTGTACTCTCATTTGCCTAATTTTTAAACCTTTATTTAAAGAGTCTATATATATTTGAAATTAGCGATTTTTTTCATGTTGTATTTAAAGTTTGCCGTTTATCCAGATATCGCCAATGTTTTGTATGTCTTGTATGCCAATCTTTTGTTGAAGAATGATTGATAAAATAATTACAATATCAATTCTGACAAAGCGATTCGCCGTTCCTCGCCGCTGATGCGCAGAAAATTATAATGAATTCCCGTTGATTACATGAACATGAAACACAAAGACTGAGAATTGCCACGTGCCAAAGGGCCGTATGCTATACGACGAGGAACACAGCTGCATAGCCATCGGCTAACTGCTGTATAAAGTTCTCACAAACAGTATATCACGCGCCCGTAGTTACCGCCACGAAGTTCCAAGGAAGGAACAGAATTCCATCACTCCCTGGAAACGTGCTTCGATGAAATCACAGCGAATCAATTCCCACACCTATCCCGGTGCACCGACTATTGGACTCAACCGTTTGTTAGAAGTTTCCTGTAATTATGTAATCGCAATGCCCTCAGTCAATGTAGCAATGGCCATCCTCCTGGAGTTTGAGATAATGCGTGAAGCAATGTGTGAAGTAGCCCACAACTATTGGAGATCTAAATAATACTACTGAACGCCAATCTAAAATAGGTGTACGCAATATGCGTAATAAATATAAATATCCCTCCCCCCCAGTTATTCTCTTAAGTTTCGGAAATTTAAAAACCTTTAGTCTATGTTGAGAGAATTATATTATTTCAACAATAGTATTCGCAGACATTACGATTTTAAGATCGATTCCACTGCACTAAAGCTGAGCAATCTGCAACGTCTTGCTTGTCGCCTAACGTCATGTCCTGACGCGAATCTGCGCAATTGCTTTCCTTATCGTGACACCTCAATTATGGTTTTTACGAGCGAGATTTTAATAGAAAATTTTAACGACGTCGGCACTTAATCTCGCGCAACTGTACGCTGTGCTGGGAAACATTCATCACCTCTAAACCGGGAGGATGATGTACACCATTATTAAATACGGAAGGTTCAGGCGATGGAGTTTTTCGGTGGTCCACTAACGTCGTTCCGCCGGACTGCCTCACGTCATTAGCCGTTTTTCGCTTCTCGGCGGAAACTCATTTCGCCTCTTGCCCTCGGACCGTTGATTTTGACGCTTACGGGCCGTCCGGCTATCTCTTGATGAAAACCCCCCGATGCATCGTTGCACCCTGCATCCCGCATGAAAAACCGGTAAGCAGGAAACGAACATTGCGAAATCGATTTATCGATTTGGTTATAGACCGTCGTTGCCTTTTTCTGCAAACGCGCACGGAAATTTGTCCTTAGCCAATAACTGGAATGACGTCGCTCGTTAGACAATACACGAATGGACCAAAAACACGATTTAGAGGCATATTTCTATTAATTGTACCTTCCGCACACACATCGCGCATTACCAAAACAAGCGCTAATATTATTTCTACTTCCGTACAAATTAAATTGTAAAAACAATTGTTATCTGAAAAATGCAAAAAAACCAATGACAGAGAGTTAATAATAATTTCCGTTTATCGGAAATCGTTAAAATATACTTAATATTACAGCGCATCTTGAAGTAACATGCCGATCACTTTTAATTAAAACTAATCGGGACAAATCGAAACTAATTGAGTTCTGTATACTAATCTGTCTTTTTCAAACGCTTCTTTCTTCCCCCCTCTCTTTTTCTCATTAAAAATGTGATCAAATAATAATTGGTATTAGCTGTCACGACAGCCGGAAACATTTGCTATCGAAACGTAACACGTAGGTATCGCTTAAAACCAGGGATGTAAGGGTCGCTGCACGGAAAACTCGTTAACTCGAGGTTGGATTGAGTTATTGGGGTTCATTGGACCATCCAAGCGTGCTACCCACAATCCAGGTTGTGCGCGCGCTGGAATGTGCGGGATCTTTGGTACGTGTGTGCCACACACGCGACAGGCACGCGTACGCATACTTACGCGTACCGCATGAGAGGTTGGTAAACCTCGCTACGGATTCACTAGTTTAATATACTCACGAACGGAGATGGCTACGAAGTGGATGTTAATAAACTAGGCGGATGTCAGCAACGCAATACCTATCGTATAACCGTTCACACAGATTTTCAGGTAAAACCGACTAAGAGACATATGAGGGTCAGTATTTTTCTACTTGAATTTCAGTTTATATTTTAATTCATTTAGGCTTTGCGATTGAATCAAATTGCGATCTTCATAAGATCGTTCTTATATTAAGAAATTATTAATTCGCGATATTATTACTGGAAAATGTTATTGAAAATACTGAGATTATAATAAATATAATAATTTCGTTTATGCTCACGCGATATTCCACTACTCATGCTTATTATCAACACGCATTTAGAAATGATAATTAATTACAAGTATTCCATGCAAATAGCCTATAAAAAAATTTTAAATAAGCTTTACAAAAATTTTAAATAAGTTTCACAAGTTCTCAATCTTTTTTGTTTTGATTACTCAAAAAAATATATACAAGACGCGTATAAGATTTAAAATAAAAATTCAATCGTATAATAGTAGCAATAACATATTATCAAACGAGAAACGTAGTGCGAATTCAGTCAGAAATCGTCGGAAATGCGGCGTCGTCTCGAATTCTACGCGAAAAAGAGATTACGTAGTGTTCGACGCGGCAACGCTCGAAAAAAGCTAGGACGTCATGTCGGACGAGCAGAGTGGAGTTACGTGCCGCTCGTACGTGAAACGAGCCTGTAACTCGATCGTAAATGAGACGAACCCGGAATGCTGGACGAGCTTGGGATAGCCACGTTTGGCCGACAGAAAGAGCCCTGAAGGAAGAGATCTCCGATCAGTATGGCATCGCGATATACACCAGTTATCCCGTGGGGACACAAGTGAATGAAGCTCGCAGTCCCGTGAAACCGATTCGGCGACGGTCGAGATGAACGCTAAATCGTTATTTCGTCAAACATTTTCCGCCATCCGTATCGAGGTTAAATCAGAAATTGTGACATGCGCAATAGTGCTTGATAATAGTGACTTCAGGTTCGAAATTAGAGACTTTACGAATTTAAAAGAGTCTAAAATTAAAATTCTATAAATTGTAAAGTAATAATTACTCAATTGTCACATTTCCCGTAAAGTAAGCACTCAGAATATTTGCATATTACTGTACATATCTTGTTTTCAAGTACGATTCACGCAATAACATGCTATATCGCTGATTAAGCTCAATATACAGAAAGATTGGCAGGAGAAGATGTGTTCATTTTCTCGATGGATCGTCTTTCAAGACTTCTCATCTTAGTGGGTCTTCCAAGACGATTAGCGATGTTCCGGAGTTAAAAAGAATTTCATACAGACAACGCTGAAAGCTTCTTATCCTGAACAAATCCGCGAGGAACTGTCGGCAATGTCTTCGAGAATCCGCTCAGATCCGAGAGCAATTTCTCGGCAGCCAGAGATCTCGCCGTTGCGCTATATCTCGTAGGTTTCATTACGTTGCGTCTTACGGGTGTGATTAGATCCTATACAATTCCCCGGTTACAATCCTTCTTATCTGCTGCAAACTGACAGAGTTAATTTCTATCCGGTGCTAATTTCTAATTATCATCTCGGCAAATATAAATTATCATAAAAAATACTCGGGTACGATGCGCTTGCGAATTTCGTCAATGGAAAGCGCTTTCGAGTCGCGGAAAATCGTGAAAGGGATCTAACGATTTTATACTTAGTGCCTTATCCGTATGAAAGGAAAAGCCGTTCGGTGACGCGTTCGACGCAATGTCGCAGAGGAACCACTACTACCAGCCCGTCGTTTGCGGGGTGTCGGATGAGCACGACGCGACATAAATAGAATGTGAGAGCGTGAGTGTCTCTCCAGCGACATGCTATATCCCTGCTGCCCCTCGGTTTCCTTTGACATCGGCAATCACCCTCTGCACTGCTGCACTTCAATCACCGCGCCATCCTCGCATCGATTGCCTATCTGATTGGAAGGTATCGCAACATGATTTCCCATATGAAATACTCCGCTGCACTTTGCCCTGCGCCACGTCAACGCACTCCCGTCGCTGTCGTCTCTCGATTCTCCTCATGCGGATGAAAAATCGACCACGACAACGGATTTTTCTTTCGATAATTTCTATTGTCTGACTTCTAACATCGTATGTACTTCTAATCCCTCGTACCGTATATATATAATTATCGTTCCAGGACATTTTCATTTTATTGACTATCATTTCGATCTGTTGTGTGTCTGATAATACTCGATAAAAATAACGTGCACTAATAACCAATAAATTACCCATAATAGAAGTAAGTCGATTTTTATAAAAAAATGTTCACATGGATAATTTTGAATAACATGTTAATCAAAATCAGCAATGTGACAAAGTTGCGCGTTCCGGTAGCTTTTCGACAATCTCTCGCTAAATCATAAAATCAATTCAAATTATTATTAACGTCATTGATAATGTTATTATAAATTCACTATATTGCGATAAATCCTGTACAAACGTAGGTTTACTTATCCGACAGACTCATTTTGCAAGTGTTCATATTAGCGAATGTCATTCCTACCACGTGACAGGATCCGCGCGGCCTAACAAATGAGTCTGTATGTCGCACGATAACGCCGCATTAAAAATTTACAATGATCGTGTGCGTTAATGCAACGTACTAACGAAGCGCGATCCACATTGACTCCTAAAATAACGATTCCAATATCGTGAAATCCTCGGATTAGCACGGCCGTTGTAAACTGAACAACAAATACTATATTGTGTGCTTTATGGCCCAAAATCAACTACGAGTATCTAAACGCTTATACGATAATTAATACACTAAATATTCGACAAGTTAATGCGTGTCCATTTTAGTGCTGCATCGTTTCCTAAAGAACGTATCAATTATAATAATTTAAAATATAAGTATCTGAACATCAACAGAGAACTATATAGAAATATTTGATTTACCTGTAGCGCTACGTAATATATTCCAATAATAATTATTATAATAGACTTATGTTTATCATGCTAATAATTTAATATAGTAGTCCATAATGAAACCAAATTTTAGAGCGCAGTTGATAGAACTAAGCTATTGTCAATTATGTCTTTATATTAATTATAATATGAGCGTACGTAATTTTAATTTCAATTTAAAAAATTGGAAAACTAATGACTTATTTATAGTACTAATTTTGAAAGTTCCGTCACAATCGCATCGCAATGAAGCTGCAATCTGATGAAGAAGTTCTCCATTTAAATCATAAGTCTAGCTTATCTCGTGGTCTTATGTTGATCCAAACTACTCTCCTCATAGCCCAGAAGCATCGGCGAACTTGTTATTATTATTAGCCTCTCAAAACCCATCCTAATCTTGCACCGATGCAATTTTCGAGGCACGTAAGGTAAACACTGGCAATTTTGGTTGCTCGCCCCTATTATCATGCGTTTACTTCGTGGCTATTTTCCGTAATCGACACATCGGTTTAATATTGTATTCATGCTGCCTCGAGAAATCTTATGCCAAATATACAGAAGTATTGCAAATGTATTTTACATAACCGAGTCTAATAATTCTTTTTAGATTTAATAATAGCAACACTAATCTGATAATGATATAATAATTTAATAATAATAAATTAAAGGCTAGCATACGCGTAATTAAAAAACATAATTTAAATCAAAACACGTTTTTGAACCAAAATTTCCTTAATTTCGAACGATAAGATCTATCTGAAAAACGCTCGATTGTTCAAATTCGTTATATGCTCATATGTTCCGCACAAAAACTGAATTACCGCGTGTAAAATTTGGCCACAAATAAACGAGCTATGTAGCAAATTGCTACTCACAGCGACATATCGCAATTCAATCTCTTCGTATGTGATTTGAAAGGCTCGCAACGTAATTCCAAAGCCGTAAAATATTTGAAGGGTAATATTCATTATATACATACGCCGCAAAAAGCGCTCGTCAAAAGCGCTGAATCCATTAGCCTGCGTAATTTTAGCGTCAAAATGAAACATATGACCATGTTTGATACGCCGTATAAGCCGCCAATTGCAATGAAACGGATCTCTTCGGAGCTACCTCGGAATCGGTGTAATTAAAACGGCGAGTTTTTTTTCCCCACACTTTCTCGTAAAATCGTGCATAAATCTGTTCTTCCTCTATCAGCCACAACGTTAACGCCGCAAGTTAAAAACGCGCTTTTGGATTTATCACTGGTACGAAATAAATCGCGCAATCGCCGATTGCTCGTAAACATCCGATTGACACGTTTCCAACATCGAAACGACGCTCGCATTCCGACTGAATAGACGTCGGAGTTAAAAGAGCGACACGGGCTCTTGTAACGTACGAGTGTCGGATACGTGAAAACAATTCCATCAAAACGAAATTTTAGACCATTGTGATATAAACGGAAACATACTTTCAGACATGTCCAATATATCTCCCAGATATATCGTCAACCTTACAGCAACTTATGTTGTTATTCTTCTATTTGTAATATTTTATTTTTAACATTTCACAACCTAATCTTTTAGCGTACAGTTAACAGAAAAAACATTTGGGTCAACATTTTACTTTACTTTAGCACATTTTATTTTAATTATATAATTATCATTAATTAACACTAGATAATTAATTTCATTACGTTTAATGAATGTGCTAAAGAAATTGCTTCTTTGTTTTCAATCCGGCAGAAAAAGCTAGAGTTCGCTCGCTTTCTAAAGAGCATTAGATACTTTTTGGTACGACGCCCGTCCGGAGTGTAGGCAGGTCCAAGTTCAAATCCTGGCTAAGGAAATATTTTTAGCAACAAAATTCTTTAACAGATTTCGTGATGGGAGGATGTTGGGGGGAGGGGGGAAGAATCTCTAATAGATGCTTTAGCATTATTATTATTAAATTTAGTACTCGTAGAGGACCACAATCTGTATGGTTGATACGTAGTAATAAAATACCATCTATGGCCAGTCAAGTCGTCTCTCTTACAATGTATTATATATTAGATACTTTTACACGGAAAGAACAGTTTTGCTGAAATATCTAAAAATTTAGCCAGATACAGATCTGAAAATAATTTTGTTAGACCATCAAAAGTAACTCCGTGGGACGCTCAAACATTATGATAATGCTACAAAAAGTTTTAATATTCCAGCAAATATTTTGGGCGTCCTACATAATTATTTTAATGGTCCAACAAAAATTACTTTCAGATTCGTATCTGGCCAAATTTTTAGATATTTCAACAAAACCATTCTTTCCGTGTATTTAAAATTCCTTTAGATGCTTCGTGTTAAGTTAATTGTTCAGACGTGATAAGACGACACGGAATGGAGATATCCAAATTGTATATTCCATCGAGGTGCCTTCGGCTCGATCTGTCCTGCGCAAAGTGCCCGCCGATTTTCCGTACACGTATTTGCTTCAGAACTGAAATTCTACGTGACGAAATCACGTTCTCGCAAGTACATCGGCGCACTCGCGTCGCGTCGCGCCGCGAATCGCTTGGAACCGATGAAAATTCGCATGCCCCATGCTCCGGAGATTTCGGTCGCTCTGAAAATCTTCGGAGCGCGAACACGGCCGCCGTGTCATCTTTCGAAACATTTTTCGAATGCATCGACGTCGAGGATACGTGAGCAACATCTTTACATCAGATACAGAGTCCTCACCGAGGAATCCTGAGCTCGCATGAATCCTCGGCAGGTAAGCATGTTTTTCGTATTCGCGTTTCTCTGCGGTATGTTGCGCCTGTGTGCTCACGTGCGAACACACGTGGTCATGCGAAAGAGATCGCGTGCTATTCGTCTATATAAGGTCCCACGGTACTTTCCTTCAGTCGTTTACCTTTATCACCGCCGAGCAGCTTGCACTTCCGTTGTTAATACCGCGATAGGGAAATCCGAAACGAATGCGCGGTGGAAAATGAAGAAACGTGTTTCTTTCGTTTTCAAATTCCATAGTAACGTTTTAGAAAAAAATGGTTAATTTATTGTATGTTTCGCTACACAGAACGACAATCCGCATAAAATTTGCAAAATCAGAAGAAATAATTTGACAAAGTTGTTACTTTGTACAGAAATAATCTTCACTTACATAAAAAAGTAATATTTTAAATTTTAATTGCATATCATAAATATTGTACATAATTTTGCATGCAATAATTTTAAATAGCATAATAATTCCATAGAGCAATCTAGCTATCAATATTTAGATATGTACTTGTATTATAAAAAGTTCGTGAAAGGTTATATTTCTCGCGCCGCTGAAGAAACTTCGATACTCATATCACTCGCAATAATTGCGGTTTTCCGAAAGGGTTTTTCGAGTTTTCACCTGCAACGTGTCCGCAGGAAATCAAGCTCGTATGGAATGCTCGTATACAGGTCTGACCATTGACCGCGCGGCGGCGTTTGATTTCCATCGGTGTCGCCAACGCCGATGCCTTGCAAACTGGATTTACATGCCGCGGCTTTTGGACCCCTGCCAAATTGGTTGCACCTGATTCCGATCGACGTACCCGGAGCATTATGGTATTTTATACGACGGCAACGCCGGTCTCGTGCGGGCTGGTGCGCGACCAAGTTCGACCGCTCGATTTTACGACGTAAAGTTTGAACGGCGAGCACAAATGACGGACCTGCGACGAAGAACCGTGCTGGACGACATAAACCGATGTCATAAGCGCACGTTGCAGCAAGAAAACACATCGATTAAGGCCTTTTCCGTGCGAGACACTCGACGACACGCTACGTATCAAAAATACGTGATCGCGTTGCAGTAAATGCTAGTATCGCAATGATGACACTCGATGTATTAAAGCTTACGAGCGGTCGTTTTTTGCAGTCACCAATACTTCAAAAAGCGATCGAAGGAACTCTCATAATTGTGCTTGGACCCAGACATAATCTCTATATTATACTTTCATAGAAATAGTTAACAATAATTCTGTAATTTGAAAAAGTCTAATATAAATTCAAATATCTTAAAAATGTTTAGAATTGTTATATATATATTATTATATATATAATTCTGTCTTCCTTCAATAATACGAGAAAATATAAAATATTCAATTTCGATTTTTATTATTAAATTTAAAATAATTGTATTTTCCTATTTCATTGCAATGAAATTTCCATATAATGATTATGATCTTTTCTTTTGTTTCCACAAATAATAATTTTTTAATGGTATAAGTGGTATAAATAACAAAAATAAATTCAAGCTCGAAATTAAATGATAATATTAATAATGTATATTATATTATTCTATATATTGATTAAATTTAATTTTAATTCTGCGTGTTTGTAACGGTTTATGTCGCGAAATATTAAATATGTTGCTTATTTATTCAAAAAATTGCTTTGCGTGGATGTAGATATTATAAAGTAGTAATTAGAGAATGAAAATCGCCAGACTCAGTACGGCTTTTACATTGTAATCACTATAAAGAAGATATAAGAAGGTCTCGGAGAGTCCTTTTAATACAAGTTGAATATCTGATAATTCCTAAGTGTTTTGCTCATTTCCGTTTATCGTAGTGCACTTCGTGCATACAAAGCAGCTTTAAAATCACATTGTCTCCTTCTTCCTGTTCAATTCGCAACTTTCCACTCTATAAACATGAAGTTTCGTTTATTGTGTGTTAGAAAAATAATTGGCGTAGTTCTCATATAAAATTTTTTAATTTATATTAAAAATGTATAACTTTTTGTTGGTTTCAATACTACCAATATTTCTCGTATTTCTATCTATTGTATTAATAATATTTTTAATTAGCTAATTAATATTTTTAAATTAGCGATATAATTATAAATAATATAATTATAAATAAAGTTTAAATCATTAATAATTATAAATAAAGTTTAATCAATATAATTATAAATAAAGTTTAAATCATTACCTTTTACATCATTGTAATTTTCGATTATTAAACTATAAATCAAATAAATTTTACAAATTTTTCGAGACGATAAATAATTTATTTTTTAAATGATCAGCAAAAGAAAAAGATTGAATAAATATGTGTATCAAAGAGAGATGAATAACATTGGCAAAAATATTAAGTTAGATTTTACTGTATGTTTTGCATGAGTTTCAGTTTTTTCATTATGACAATCTCTCGTACCATATATTATAGATCTGACTATTCCGGCATTGTCAGCTATCAATGTAACGTCACGCTACTCATTAGAATCCTGTTTATCCATTAGTAAGCAATGAACCTTTTGAATTAGATTACTTGTCGATTGGATGGCGCAGTAATTACACGATATGGGTAACGACTACAACGTGTCGTTCCCATAGAGAATCGTCACGCCGTTGACGCTTAATCAACTAAGCTACATTTGCAAACTATCTGTCAATGATTTGATATTGCTTCGTTAGAACGGCTGATTGAAAGATGCATATAATCATTTAGAAGGTCTGACAAGTATGTTACGTTTATGACGTCGCTTGATCGTATTGCTGTCGAAATGTATTACAAACTTGCTATCAATTTTGACATGAACGTTAACAGCATCCTAGGTGAGTCCCAGGCATCGCTAGTGAAATGTAGTTAAGCAAGAGTAATTCGTTTTCACCGCAAAGTTCGCATTAATGTAATGCGAACTTCAAACTTTGATGGATATGTAGAAGTAGAATATATTTCAAAATATATTTACATATGACTTTAGAATTTTTTCTACCATACAACGTTTACACGATATTTATATCGAATTTATACACTAATAACTTATTACTCAGAAATTATTATTTTATTATAAGCTTTCCCGAAAATTTGGTAAAATTTAAAAGTTCTTGTAAACGAAACTTTATGTATAAACGATCAGTTTGTTGGTGTTGTAATATGTGAAATAACGTGCGCTAACCTATTTGACGATCGATGTACACAAAATGTATTTCGCTTGCAGTAAAAATTTCATTATATTATAACTCGCACCTAGTTTTATCATTATTAAAAATAAACGTGAAAAATTCGGAAAGGAAGAGGTTTTACGCAGAGCATGCGAAGAAATATTCTTGACGCTAACTGAACCTGACCGTCAAGTAAGAGCAAGACGAAGGATTTCGTGAATTTCACGAAAGGGAAATATAGTAATGCGTAGAGTGAGAATTGGAGGTTAAATTTTGCAGAGAAAGAAGACAAAGTAGACAAAACGAGGAAGAAAACGTGAGGAGATCGAGAGAGACAAACGAAGGTCTGCGCAATAGGTTGAATATGGTGGAACAGAGAAAGAGAGTAAGAGAGGCAAGAGATGCGTGAAAGTACGACAGAGAAAGACGGAGAGAAAGGGGAAAGGGATACATTAAGTCAGACAGAGAGAGGAAGAGAAACGGAGGGGCGAACGATTGCCGCATTGCACCCTCGCCGACGCGATTTCGCCTCTATCGATTCCGCGATTCTCCATGTGTTTTGTGCCGTATAGTCGGATAGCATTATCCTTTCAAACCCACGTTTTCACATCCACGATATAATTCGTGAAAAGTCCCTGTGCAACGTTAATCGTTAATTTAAACTGGCTTGAGCCGAGACTTTTTATTATTAGACTGCATGTAGACCGTAGACTGCACGTAAAAGGTTTTGATGTTTATCATATTTGTTTTGTAAGCGAAACAAATTTTGTCTTTAAAATTGCAAGTTTTAATCTCATGGCCGATGGATCGCGAGGAATTAAGAAAATCCACAAAGCATTATGCTTGTGTATTCGAAATATAATTGAGAGATAGATGCAGATAATGTATAATTCCCTCTGGCGCAGCTTGAATAAAAAATTCTAGAAAAAATACTAGCAAAATTCCGATTCAATATTTGTCCTGCGGATACCAGACAAGGATAAAACAATGTAATTAACAGACAAGTTATCAATGTTTCATACCCTCACACAAATAACGAGTTCTTCGCTATCTGTAATACTGTCTGTAATTTGTAATCTGTAATCTGTGTGTTATGTTAAATAACAACAGAAACATATTCTTATACTACATTTTATATTATTACATTTATATTATTACATTTTATATATTATTACATTTATATTATTTATATTATTACATTTATATTATTACTACATTTTATTAACAAGCTAGTTATAGTACTTCCGATATTTAACACAAACTTCAGCAGAGGAGAAATTTTTCGACCCATGAGATTTAGAAAATGCGGTGCTTTGCATCAGTCCCGGTTCGATGCGAAATCGAGCTTGCACCAGGGAGCTTCAATGTACAACCTCAGTCAAGAGCATCGGAAATATTACACTTTAAATCTAATTGCAGTGACATTTTCAGCTAATTAAATTTGCAGAATTTATACCTTTCTAGCTCTAATAAATAAGGAAAAAAATCTTTTATTTACAATTAACTCTAACATTGACAAAATCTGTTATATATATATTCTCATAAGAAAATATATATGTTATTTATATTATTTACGTATTCATCGATTTGTCTTAATATTTGATATGGCAATATCAATTTCCAGTGCAACCGTAAAAATATTCGATCCATTTCTTGCTTTGTACAAGATTGTATGACTACTATCATATGTACTAAAATAACATAAAAATTTATAAGATTTTACGATGTATATTTATATATAAAATAATTTTTTAAAATATATAAAATTTACTCAAAATAATATAATGATTTTGTCATAGATTGTACAGCTCTTTACCTATTGCACGGACATATTCTCGCATGCAAACGTCTTCCATGTGTAAATTCTAGGAACTTCGGTGCGGCACTTCGCTCAATGAGAAAATCCAATACTTGGTAATTAATTGCAAAGAGAGAATAGCATAGTAGCTCGGGGAGGAATATAATTGAAATATATCATGTTACTGAGATATTAAGTGAAAATGCTCCCGCGTGCATTAAACTGCGAATTGTATCCCCAGCAATATGTAATAATTTACAAAAATACATGCAAACCAAACCGTTGAGCGATAAAATAAGCTAAATTAATACGGAAAATAGTCTTATATTAGCTCATATTAGATAATTCAATAATACTGCAAAAACAAGAATATGTTATAATACATATAAATTAACATCTTTTATTTCATATGTGCACAATGTGCTATATTTTTACATCTCGTTAATAACAATAGTTGCTATATATTAATATAATGCGCTTATTAAAATGCAATCTATTATTTGGTGGCATATTTTATAATCCTTTTCAACATTCTTATTTTTTTATTTCTTTAAGCAAAAGGACTATTTTATAAGCATTCAAATGCAGCTTAGTGTCGTATGTATATTTATGCACAAATGATAATGTTATAATAACTTTCAATGTATTCTATATTATTTTATAAGCGCATTATATGTTATCATGAAGGGGATAAAACTGTATTAAACCACAAAGAATAAAGGTATGTGTTTTGAACGCCACCAGAGGAACCTTCTGAATACCACATTGGGAAACTTTTATACTATGCTATAGACATAAAAATGCTTCTCATACTTTATGCACAAGTTGCCCCGAGTTTCATATACCAAAATGACATAATCCTACTCGCGGCCATAGAAGACCTTTGGTAAGGTACGAAGGAAAGTCGTGTATAGAAAAATTCCTGTGGAAAAATAAATATTACCTTCAATAAGATTTCAGCAAAAAAAAAATAATATCCCTTTAATACTAATATCATTTTTAAAAGAAATCCGTATTAGTAGAGTAAATGCTTGCGCAAGGCTATCGAGATGAAGCGATATATTGCACTCTCCAATGACAAATGTTACGTGCTTAAAAGAAGAATGTGAGAAATGTGTAAATGAATGTATACGTGAAAAATACAAATAAATGCACCGCGTTAAAGTCCGAATAATGTGCACGTATCACTCGACTGACTCGACATATCATCGAGCGTATCGTTTTTCATGGCAACGACTCGCCGCATAAGTAGAGCTCCGTACGCTGACGTGCACTCGAGTTGGCAAGCTCTCCAGCCGGTATTTTTGGCGGTTACATTTACCGCGAGAACTCTGCCTTAAAATCATGCGGCTGGAGTCTTGCGCCAGACAGTTTTCAATCCGCACAATCGCGCCCACCAGGAGGTGGGTACGCGGACCAGTTGAAACTCACGAGCGGGGAAAATTTGTGGAGAGCGTCGACGCCGAGCATTCCCGACAAGCGTCTTCATCCGCGGAAACGCGCTCGAGCGGATTCGCGCTGGCTGCACGCTGTTCCGCGATGAAGCTAGATGACTTCGCGAACCGCCATGCGACTATTTCGGTACTCGGTTTACCTGAAGAGGAAAACCTCCTTCATCGGACGTTTCGCGAGCACGCCTGCAACGCCATAAGCAGTCGACTCGCGCGACTCGCTAGAACTAGCACGGATTTAGAGTGTGTAACCAAGTGGGTAGACATCCTCGACTCAACACCAGACTTAATCCACGTGCACTGATTCCACGTACTTCTACCTGCATCCCACTGCACTCTCCTCCGTTCAGTCATACTTATCCCGCCAGTTTCCGCGCGTCTACGGCTTTCTTACACTCGAATTAACACTCTGGATGGTACACAATATAACAAAACTAAACTACGCGGAAATTTCATATATGAAACTAATCCTCAGTCATTTAATCTCTCTTTAAATAATGTATAAAAAAAAATTCTGAAAAATTATTTGAAAATAAAAACAACTTAAAACTAAATGTATTCAATCACTCATAAAATTACACGGAAAGAATGGTTTTGCTGAAATATTAAAAAATTTGGCCAGATACAGATCTGAAAAATAATTTTGTTGGATCATCAAAATAATTATGTAGGACACTCCAACATAATGATAATGCTGCAAAAAGTTTTGATATTCTAGCAACTATTTTAGGCATCCTACATAATTATTTTCAAGATCCAACAAAATAATTTTTCAGATCTGTATCTGGCCAAATTCTTTAATATTTCAGCAAAATCATTCTTTCCGTGTACCTGTGTGAAGTTAGCCCCCCAATGTCGAAAAATCAAAAATTTTTTTTTTGCAAACGGTTGCCCATCGTTTGCCCACAAATACCCCGTTGGAATTTTTGTTTTGTTTCGACATTGGGAGCCAGTGTGAAGTTGGTCCCCCCAAAATTGAATTGCCTATAACTTTTGAACTAGAGAGGAGCAAACAAAAATTCCAACGGGGAATTCGTGGGCAAACGATGGGCAAACGTTTGCAAAAAGAAAATTTTTGATTTTTCGACATTGAGGGGCTAACTTCACACAGGTCATAAAATTGCATATATAAACTTGTAAATGCTGTTAATTTTTCTAAAATAATCCCCTTGACATCTTTTTACGTATTCCCTATGTCATCGTCTTTTCTAAACAAAGCACAACAAGCAAGATGCTAAGACACAATGAGCAACAAATCCGAATTAAAGTTGCTACCTATTTACGACTGTACGATGTTATAGCGCGAGAATTATGCCGAATGCACAAGATTCCTGTGCGCGTCGACGGCAACGAGAGCGAGAGCAATAAGTACGTGCAACTTAAACTTAAGAACGAAGTAGAGTTCTAAGGAACTTTGTCGCCTTACTTCGAAGCTGGATACGACAGTCCCCCTCAGGTTACAATGCCGGTGTAATACATAGATTTTCCTACGAGAAGGTACAAAGGCGCGCGATCTTGATGCAAAAATTAAAATTAATTTACGGCGTCGCGCAATAATTAAGCCTGTACTAAATGTTTTCCTAAATTATTACTCGCATACATCGTCGAGTGACATGTAATGTATGTATGTACCGTAATAAACCGGCGGCCCAAAAATTTACGACATGGAATCGCGGATATTTATAGTAATTTCTAGTGCAACATTTGTATCAATCTCAATTTGAATTTGTAAGTATCGTTTAAGACAATCGATGTTTACAGCCAATAAAATTACAGCCGCTACGGCGGATGAGAGTTCGAGAGGCTGCAGATGAAATTAAATTCGGGTATTAACTGTGCATCCAACTACGCTGTTATGAGTTGACATTGTGCCAGGATAATAGACTCTGTTCCCGTAATTAACTCGCTGCAAAACACGACCGACAAACGCGGTTTGCACGTTTGCTCTTTGACCATAGCAATTATAATTAACAGACGCTTGTTAGTTTGGGCTAGAGAACCTTTTCATTTTCGAAAAACAACCCATGTAAATAGCATTTATTGCGTTCTGATTACAGCACGTGACTGAGCTTTAGTCAACGAATTGATTGATTGCTTCTGCCATTAACAGATAAATTATATCTACGTATTAATTATCAACGATCAGATTTTCCAGTTTAAACCATTACGTGATATTCTTGTAAATAATTATATATAATCAATGTTTCATATAATTTATGTTTATATTTCATTTTTTGTGTCGTGTAAATCATAATTAGAGATACTAATAATTTTGTTACCGTTTCGAACGATGCTGATAATTAAGTGCACATTATCTCTGAACCCTTCTCACGAGCATATTATAATACAATCAGAAAATCGTCAGAAAATTCATAAAACTTTTTTTTGCTTATTAGCACTTATATTAATAATAAACTTAAGTAATATTGTTCCAATCAACATACGGACTGTAAATATACTGTAAATACGCTGATAACAATGCTCTTTACAATAAATATTGACACAAATTCGAAAGGGACGTGTTAAGATTTTCTCTTCTATCTTTTAAAAAAAATTTTATAAAAATAATAGAAATAATATAAGTAATTAATAAATATTAACTATTATTATTCATATTAATATTAACGCTTATTAACGCCTTTAATAAACTTATGCACTGTTAACTCACTTATAATATACTGTTAAAACTCACAATGATAACCGCTCATGATACGAAGTAATGATATATGCATTTAAATGATCAATTAGCATCATAGAAAAGAGCAATAATTAAAAATGTAGTATCGATTATAAGAGTAAAACATTTTTAAAAATAAATAATTTTCGCACGACTAAGATTTTAAAGATTACGAGTCCACGTACAAAACACCGAATTTCAAACAGAGGATGTTAGGGGAATAGAAATATACGCGACGCCATGCCGCTCGAGTGCACATCGCTGACAGCAATAAAAGTTGAGGAAAAGAAAACGCATTTAGAGAACAAAGATATCGATCTACCAAATCTTCGCTCACAGAGCGAGACTTCTCAAGGAGAAATCCACGGTCGTAAAATAAAAACAGAGATCGGAACATACAATTGAGAGTTACTACAGTAGATTTTGGTAAATCTTTGAATGCATTGGCGATGATGTGGCTAACGCAAAAACGAGAGATGTACCAGGAACGCCGAACTGAACGGCGAAGAGCGAAACAGGACGACACTCTATTTCCGTACGCGCAGCCAACCCTTGATTTTGCTTGATTTTCCTGCAAACTGCGTTTCAGCCTGACGGTTTGTTCGCCCGACTGTGCATTTATGCACATAGCGACCAGTAGAACCTACCCTTTAACCCGCCACCACTGCTACCATTCCTGAGTTTTGCCGACCGCTGTGTCCACACACTGCGCTCTCCTTCGCTTCCGCGCCATAAATGCCTGCCGCAGCATATAACTATCCCGTTTCGACAACTCGAATGTGTTACCGCTAACTTTCCGTACATGATATAGAGTGTTACTGCACGTTGATACTCTCTGACATATCTATATTATCATCTCTATGAGATAAGTATAAATCTTATATGTAAATTTTATTTAAGTAAATCTTAAAATAAGGTAAAATCAGAATGCAAAAATTTGAATTTAATTGTACTTCTCCCCGAGACTTTTTCCTGATATTGGTCAAAAAACAGATAATTCTTTTCTTATATTTAATGCAAAATAAAGTCATTAAACATATTTGAAAAAGCACCATGGCGTATTACTTCAATAAACTCGGCGTCCGTTCTGCCTGACAGATTTCTATGACAAGCGTGATTAATAAAAGTTACCACAATACTTTCAATTCGCGCCTTAATTATACTGCCACGATGTATCTTTCCTAAACCGTTCTGCGAGAGATTAATGAAATTCAACACATCAAAGTCTGCGTCTATTTTCGCAATTATTACTTCCGTTTTAGTATCAGAATGACGGCGCATATACTTTTATTTTCTTTCCGTAAATTCTGACTTGGATTATCGAAGCATGCATGATGTCAGTCTGAATTAATTTTGCGCAGAGCTCGTTGTCGCATTCCCGGGAGACCGGTCCGGTATACGGAAAGTAATATTACCGCCGCGAGCAATGGTGGAAGTGACGGCGAACAGAGAGGGCGGAGGGGAACACGGTGGGTTGTGTGGGTATTCTCCATCCGGGCGGTGAGAACGTCGGGGAAAATGGTAACAGTAGTGTCAGAAGGAAGAGATCCACGATGGAAAGAAAGAAGGATGGAGGACAAGAGCCGGCCGACTCCTGGTAAGGAAAATATAAGAAGCCCCTTCATTTTCATTAATAAAACATCTCGTCGGGTAAGAAGCAGCGGGAACTAGGACGTCGGGAGCCGAGAGCGAGCAGCGGTTGGGCGGATGGCGAAGGGGAAACGAAGAGGAGGACCACGGGAAGAAACGAGACAGATGCGGTGGAAAGCAACGGACGGGCCACCGGTTCCAGGCGGGGCGGTTTGCGACTATTTCTGAATAACAACGAAATGCAAAGTAGCTGATAGCACGCGTTGAAGCTGTACGCGCGCCATTCCTCAAGCGCTCCTCTCCGCCGGCTTTCGAGACCGCAAGCTCTTCTTACGTGCACTTAACGTTAGTAAGAGCCGCTTCCTCAAGATTCGCCCCCCGATTCACCAGTCACGCTGGCCTACATTCTGCCTCTCGACGAGGATGTAATTCCTCCGGGAGAAAATCAGCCCGCTGTTCGCAGCTCGTTGTCCTCGGCGTTACTTCTGGTTCAGCCGGGTACCATCTGACTTTCGGGCGAGCGATATCGCTCGATTTAAGCGGCCAAAATACTCGGTTAACGTGGCGCCAATATTTCAGCATTTACGCGACGCTGGTGTCTGGCGCATTTCAAATTGTCGGAATTATGGTGAGCAATTATTTATCACTTGGTTTAACCCTACCCGGACTAAGTTTCTTCTCGCGAAAGTCTCGGAGCTTTTTAAGAAGTAGGATAAACTAAGCGCTGAGAAACGTGATTATAATCATGTTTTCTAAAATCTTGACTTTTTGACAGAAAATATAGCATGGAAAAGCTGCTAAAAAATTTTCAAAAATTAGTGAACATATTTTTTTATAAAATACGATAGATTATTACATTATTTATCTATTGATATTTCCATTTCGTAAGTAGTCTTTCCAAGCAATTTTCGCTTCATACTATTGGAGTTTTGACTATAAATGTAACTATACCTATGGGCCATCAATTATTGAATGGTTCGATGGATGCAAAACGCACCGGGAATACTGCGTCTTCCTGTTCGTCAAATGGGATCTGTTATTACAAGTTCGTACGGTGTTTACGATGCATAACACACGGCATCTATACACGAAATCCAGTTATTTTATTCTGCAACAAACGTTATTACAGCTAACAAATTATAAGGAATCAGGAGTTTACTTTTGACATAACGCGACCTTTAAATAATCTAACTGTATTAAAACATTTTATATAATGCTGAAAATTTAATAAAAATTATAAAGCATAATATGTGTTTTTTTCTGTCCCTTTTTTTAATGACGAATCCTAGAATACGGTGACATACATTTTGCTGTAAGGCTTCTAGAAAATAAGATTGTAATTCGTCTTTGTGTGCGAATGTGTCGTGTCGTGTTGTACATCTACGCATATATAGATATACTACATATGAAGACCCGGGGGGGGGAAACAAGGAATGTCAGTTTTATTAAAAATGAGATATGGTTAGGTTAGTCGTCATTTTGTAGCGTTTAAAACCCGTTCTACACTAGTCGCAAGTCGATCGCAAGCCTGTTGCGACAGCCAATCAGAAGCGTCAATGGTACTATTGACGCTTCTGATTGGCTGTCGCAACAAGCTTGCGATCGACTTGCGACTAATGTCGAACGGGCTTAAGAGATACTACAAACTGATGTACATCTTGGATTAAAAACTGTATTAATCAGTGAAAAAATGAGTGAAAAAATGAAGGTAGAACATTCGGGTATAGGGGAAATAACAAACTTTAAAATTCATTTTACTCAAAAAGTATAAAACTGACATTCCTTGTTTTTCCCCTCGGGTCTTCATATCGTGTACACTACATATCGTACACGAGCGACTGTTGCCACGTTACATCGATTACCGTCCAAAAGTCATAAACATCCACGAAACGGGATCGAAGTAAAGTGAGTAGTACGACAACGATTTTCTCGTAAGATCGTCAACATTATGACGTTTATGAGTTTTTCAATCAAACGCATGAAGAATTATCCTTTACCATGAAGCATCGCTAACAGTAAGACTATTAATGACTAATGAGTCATTATTCGAGCGCTTGGACGATATTACGATATCTGTACGATTTGAAGAAAAGAAAAATGTACGCGCGCCTCGACGGCACCACTTAAGATAAAAATATTTAGCTCAGATACGCAAGAGTTTTATAAAACGCACAAAATATATTCTCGGAGATTCAAACGAGATCGTCACGCCACGCAACTGAAATGATAAAACTGCTTGAAATCTTTATATCTCATCTGCACGAGCAACATGCCGTTTCGTTTGAATTTACTGCGCGCTTGCATACATTTATACACGACAGAGAGAATATATAGAGATAAATTGCAAGCGTGTTAATATCGTGTTGTATTTTTTTAACTATTCGCCCGCGAAAAATTTTCTGCTTTTCGCGGGGGCTCCGGCTGCATTCTTCCACTATTTCCGATTAGATCATTTATTATTTGAGAGAAACGGTGGCAAAATGATGTATAGCGTGTCGCGCGAAAAAGCACGTCAGAAGTCTAGGGACGAAGCGATAGGGACGAGATACGAAAAATTGTTTTACTACGCATACCAGCATGACACGTGTGCGTCATGCTTACCTTACTAGCCATAGATAAAACGGCGATGGTGATGCCGGACAAAAACTCAAAGGGGACGTCTGGCTTCTGAGGAGATTCACGCCTGGATGAGTTCTTTTGACGTCGATACAGCTCTTTTTCTGAACGCAGAAGAACGAACCCCGTACATCACGTCACGTTACACAAACAGATATCAAAAGGAACACCCTTCGATTTTCTTAGAGATTGCAGCTCGTACAAATATAACGCAATCTTCCTCACTAACGAATAAAAGTGTTCACCAACAAAACATACCGGAAAATTATAATAGTTCTAAGAAATTATATAGATATGTACTATTCATGATATGCGGACACAATACGGGTTCAATATCGATACAGCGAATAATGCAGCTGATTCTTTGTTAATGCGTTACTGAAACGTATGTTTATTATTCACAACAAAACGGCATTGTACGATACTGAAAGGATGCTGGTATTACACGAACGCAAATCCGTAACGTTAAAACAATACGGTTGAATGGTACACATACTAACTGTACCCTTGGGTAACGCGAAGGCGAGAGTAACAAACCGTAACAAACTAATGCTGGAAATAGTATAGACAAGAGACTTAAATGCAAAGCGAATATAACTGTATTCGGTCACGCGGGGAAACGCTCTCGAAAGATAATTAATTACAATGTCGGCAAAGCCGCTTACTAACGCCCCGGAAAATTATATACGCGTGAAATTCTGCATAAGGATCCACGAAAAAGAGAGACACGGCGTGCCAACAGGAATATGAATGAACATGTCGCGTTAATACCTCTGCACCGATACACATGTAGCAGTCATTACATACTTTCGCGTACATTCAGCGCAATGCTCTGAATAGTTGACAGGCTTACGAAGCGAGATACAGCAACGTTGTATGCTATTACACACAACATTACAGCTTTGCAGGTGGTAATACGATACAATTCCTCACATACTAGATACGTCGGAAGCGGACTTAGCGAAAACAGCTTAGCAACAATGCATTATAACCAGACCGATCGTCCGAGAGATTATCGATTGTACTCGAAATCCCACTGGTGCATTAATTAATCCGAAAATGTTTTACTCAAATATGAATTTGCCGCTCCAAAATGTATCGCGATTCCATGACCAATATTTATGGCATTTAAATTAAAACAGTTTTGTAATACTTGTTAAAAAAAGGGATAACATTTATGTATGATAAAAGCGTGATTTCCAATAAACCAGGCATGTATTCCGACCAAACATGCTATTGATTAAACCGTAGTTGATTTATATGGCTGATTTACTAATTTATTTCCTGATGTGGCTTATTGATTTGATTTAGCTCGCATGTATTTGCATTTCGCATTTTTAATCACAGTAAAACAAAAATATATTTAAACAAAATTCATGCTAGAAGATCCTTTCTTATACATATTCGTACTTTCTGAATAATAAATAAAAATGACTCTCTTATAGTCATTATGCTCTTAATTTAAGAGTATGTAAAAAAGTGTAAAAAATTTACATCGTATTTTGCGGGATTTATATTTTTCTTGGCATTTTACAGATAAATACAAGTATATATATATATAATTTACAATCATACCATACAACCATATCATACCAGGCTAAACTAACTTTTTCGAAGATGTTCGAAGTTGCAAGCATTTTACTGCAATACTGATAAGACGGTTCTTCAATTATGGATATATATTACGTCGCTATGCTCACATTAATTCTCCAGCTAGTCTCTGCCACGAATGCACCGGTGATATGATGACGCATGCACGTGCACCGTAATTTCACAGTAGGAAATTTCACGAACTTAAGTTTGCGACATTACGTCGCGAAATTCTCTGGCGCGACTAACGAAACTAAAATTCACACGGCCACTTACGCCCTGTCATTTGCAAGAAACTAACAACCTTTGAGACAATTGTCTCGACTTTATTTCAATCAGTATCATCTCAAATACTTCGACTTTTATTCCATGCAAGAAGCCAATCTACTTACAATTAGTTAATATTGCGTATAAAACTTTGTTATTACAAGTTCTTCATTTATGTCACTGACATATAAAGCTATTTTGTCTCTATTTTGAAAGTAATATTATTTAAACTAGCGTCTCGGTAAACATATATATTGCCATATAAATTGTATTTATTAAATTATAATTATAGTGACACTCTTTTCGCGAAGTGTTGTTTGTCGAAAGAGAATTAACCCTTTAAGGCCCAGGCATCGATTTCGTTTGAGTAAAATTTACGATCAACGATCACAATAGTGACTTGTTTAGCAGTAACACCATTGTTTTAGGAATTGAGATAGAGAATCTAGCTCCATATAAAACGGATCAAGAGTATTATATCGACAGAAACGCTACTTTATCAATACAAAACATTTGGGAAGAACTCAAAGTAAATGTACATAATTATGTACACTGGGCCTTAATGGGTTAAAAAATTAAGAAAAAAAGGCTAATTAATTTGTTTACCACTTATCTCTGTTTTAAAATGCATTATCTGTCACATTTCTATATTGCTGTTTTCCAATACTGTGATGAGAGTTACCGATTAGAATCGCTATTTCCGCGGCACTCTAGTCATTATAACCTGTATATAGATAACAATTACACAATGATTCTGCATATGAGATCACATAATTTATCATCCTCGGCACATAATTGTTTACACTCATTATCGTTTGATATTATACTCTGATTTGCATCTCTATCAGTTCACATTCTACTACATTTGTCACTATTGTATTAGTTCAACCATGTTAATGATCATATTTCCATTACGCGCACTGTCTGATTTGTAAATTGCGCACTGACCAAATGTATGATTTCGTTCGTAAACTTGATGGGCGTGCCTAAATGATACATAGCGTGCAATATTTGATGTGTTTATAAAGCGCCGAAACGCTTCTTCCAATACTAGCAAAGACTAATTTGTAATACTATCATAAATTTATACGTGACATTTTCGGCCGTGTCATAAAAAGCTGCGCGCAATCCCCGAATCATTAATCACGAAAGAACCCCGTAAAAGTGAAAGTAATTTGATAAAGCTAGGTACTTCTCTTTAATAAATTGTATCTATCACTATAAAAATCCCAAAGATATAACAAAGAGCACTTAAGAATGTGACAATATTGCAATCCTAAAATGAGCCAGACGCTTTGTAATTAATCTTCAATGATATCGATTATTTTTAAAAACAGTGTTTCAAAAACGGTGTACTATTACCTTTACTTTTTTGTAATTTTTGACGTTATTTCGTGCACCCAATTTTCGATAAAACCAGTTTCCCAAGGGACAGTATCAATGTAGTTGAAGTTCGAAGCGTTCTTGGAGCGAACATTAAAATGCGTTTTGTACCAAAATGTACAAGTGCGAGGACAATCTCTAAAATCCCTGAAAGTAAAAAGAAAATTGTTTATTGAGATTCGAGAGGTCCGGAAGTACCTCGTTCGACCGAAAGAAAAAGCGCCTAATTTCATGTATATGATTAAAAATTCTTATTGGTCTTTCCTGCGTTTTGTACCAAAATCTACAAGTGCGAGGACAATCTCTAAGATCCCTGAAAGTAAAATAAAAATAGTTCCATTCGACCGGAAGTAGCAGCTACTCCAGTCGAATGGAGCACTTCCGAACCTCGAATCTCAATAAACTATTTTTTTTTACTTTCAGGGATCTTAAATATTGCCCTCTCTCGCACTTGTATATTTTGGTATAAAACGCAGGATGGTCCAATAAGAATTTATAATCACATATATACAAGTACGCGCGCAGCTACTTCCCGCTGAACAGAGCACTTCCGGACCTCGAATCTCAATAAACTATTTTTTTTTACTTTCAGGAATCTTAGAGATTGTCCTCGCACTTGTACATTTTGGTACAAAACGCATTTTAATTTTCGCTCCAAAAACGCTCCGAATTTTAACTACATACAGCATCAACCAAACAGCTTTCGAGTTTAAGCAAACTATGTATTCTAGAGAAGGTCTTTATACGCTAAAATGTCAAAAAAACTATTTTTGTGATATTAAAAATTTGTACGCTTAAAAAAGTGTTGTTTAATGACTAATATACCATACAAATTATATCGTACTTTTTATCAATCTAAATTAATTAAAATTATGTTCTCAATGAGCAAATCTTATACTAGGTTTAATATTAATGCAAACGTCTTCGTTAAAAATACCGAAGTGTCATGTGCTCTAATTACAAAAGGCGTTCATTAACTACAGCTTGAAGCAAACTAATTTATGTTCAAACAACGTCTTGCAGTATTCCGTTAACAAATTTGCATTGTGAGAGCGTCAATTAGAACATCAGACATTAACATTGTATTTGCAAAGAGAATCACGTATATGTTTGCGTGTAATTGCGTTGTAAAATTAAGCGAATATACATTTACTGCCACAGTGTCGCATGTCAAAGAAAAAAACACATGTAAAAACAAAATAGTGAAATATTTCTTATCTGGAAATTAATTTACAAAATTGAAATTAATATTTCACTCATAAAAGCATATTAAAGAGAGATTCAACAAAATTACTTTATTAATCAAATGTAAATATATCAAATTAGTAATTAGTATTTGTACAAATCTAAAATTTGAAATTATTTTTATTAACTCAGAACATTACTGTTGTAAAATCTACACGATTCTCTATTAATTTTAAATATTTTAATCATTTTATATACGCACATATGTAAAATACTTATATACAAAAATAAATAGCTTAACCAAAAATTAATGGTTAATGATTTATTATATTTTCTGAAGCGTCTTGCAGTTATCGCGTGCTATCTTTAAAAAACCTATTAAGAGTAGATTTGCAACTGATTTACATCAAACTTGATATAATCGCTCTTACGATTTCGCGAAATGGAAGTTCCGGAGTTGGCGGTTACCCCAACTGCTAGAAAAAACGTTCTTCAATCCCTCCAGAACGAAAAATACTCCGATAAAATATACATCCGGTTAACGATCCCCGTCACCTAGCTATGGCGAGTCGAAACCGCTGGGAACTGCACGATACTCGAAAATCAACTTACTACTCCCTGACTACTCCACACTCGGCCACTTTGCCCGGCGAGTTGCCTCCAACCGACCGAGTGCTAAGAGTTCAGCAGCCGGAGCGTAATGCGCGACCCCAGAGAGCGGAGAGACGCGACTGTCCCCCTAAACTCCTTTAATATCCACGTACTTATCTACCAACCTATCCGCGCGCCCGCTGCTTTTAAATTCTCCCTGAGCCCGGACTGTTGAAAGTCGACGAACGAGTCATGAGCAGTATGTTTTATGAAAGTTTCATCTCTCGTAATCTCGGGGTATCTTGCCATTCGCGCCCCTCGTCCTTGCCATCTTTCTTTCTCATGTACTTTAACCCAATACTTCTGTCTCTTCATACGTCCTAGACCTTTCCTTCGCTTGCATTCAAGCGGCAGTGTGGTCTAGTGGTAGAGCGCCAGACTCGTAATCTGTAGTACCAGGTTCGAGTCCACTAGATCAAATAAACATGGAATATTATTATTTCCGACACTGCGCTCCCTGCCGGGAAGGAGAATCCCGGCGGGTAAACTGGGCTCCGTCTTTCGGAAGAGACGTTAAGACGTTGGTCCACCTGCACGCGCTGTCTCTCGTATTCGTTTCGCCAACAAAGCCGTTTGCTTCCACGAATTCACTTTCTTGCAATATTTCGTCTTTGAAAATCTTTAATCTCGTTTCTCATAGACTTTGTTTGTTAAAAAAAAAGACAATCTTCACGAGTACTTCTTGATGAAAGGTGTTACATATTCAAAGCGATGTCAAAACAATCTCAAGCAAGTTTAAATGATCATTAAAAAGAAGCAGAAAAAAGGGAAAATTGCGAGATAGAGTCACGGCGGCGAAGGCAGCGGCGCGGGCGGCAGCGGAACAAGATGCCCGCCTACTGAAGGCAATGCGCAAATTTTGATGTTAATAACATCTTAATTGGACCAACATCTTAACGTCTCTTCCGAAAGACGGAGCCCAGTTTTACCTACCGGGAATCCTCTTCCCAGCAGGGAGCGCAGTGTCGGAAAATAATAATATTTACCTGATCTAGTGGACTCGAACCTGGTATTACAGATTACGAGTCTGGCGCTCTACCACTAGACCACACTGCCGCCTCTCATATACTCATCAGATTTAAAAACTTCTAAACACAGATATTTATTTATTGGAAAATAATCCAGCAGATATATTACTAATCACACATTATTGAACTAAATTGTCAGGATTATTGTGCAGAATAAATCCATTTTGTTTAAATTACAAGTGGCTTTTTATCCTTTTCATCAAAATTATAGAGAGCGATTTTTAAACAATTTCGTGAGCAATATCAGCATACTTGAATATGAAAAAGTAGACATTGAATCGCGTGACGGCATCGAATATAAATTCGTCCGGTTTCCCAAAATGCAAATGCGAGATAGCGCCGATATCGAATTCGCCGTTTTCGATTCCCCTAAACCCTTTCACGAGATTTTCTGCCTTTGAATCCGATATATGCGTCATAACCCCCGCAGGCTGATGTCCACAGATTTTCGCAGTCTCGAATCTGTTGGGAAATCGTCTTCATGCAAGATTGATCACGGACGTCAAAGGTTCAACCTACTGAAAGATGTGGTCTCAATCTAATCTTCGAAAACGCCGCGCTATCCAATCCGTCAGAGAAAATCGTGGAATGGCCTTGTCATCCGCACAACCTGATTTTAATCTAACCACGCGGTCATTCGAATCTGTTAACAACTCATGACGGACTACGACATCACGAAGCTAAATAATCTTGGGTCAAGGGTAAATGTTGGAAACTGTTCGGCTATTTCGATCCATTTGATCAGGCAAAATTCAAATTAGGAAAAAAAGGTCACTCTACGTCTCCTACATTACCATATTCGCCGACGTAATCGTGCAATTAGGAGAACGCGACTAGCACGGCTGGTTGAAACAAAATAATAACGTCACGTTTTATTACGTAGCTTGTGGCTAAATTTCGCCATAAACCGAGGCCAATTCTGCGCCGCGGTAAGGTCAGAACTAACGGCGACATAAATTTCTCGTAACGTGGATCACCGAGGCCTTAGACAGGTTAAAAGGAGCCCGTATATACGCAGACAGAACGAAACAAATTGCATTTCAGCCGGCACCGCGAAATATTCCAGGTCGAATGTAAATTTTGCCTGTGTTCTGGAAGCGTGTGGTGAGAATTCGCTACGGTACGGGACGAAAGAGGGGAACGTAGTCGCTCTGTGAGACGGAGAAGCATAAGAGGCTGAGTTAGAGGGTGATGTTAAGACACGACGCCGCGGTATGGGGCGCCCGGAGAGTTATGTGGCGACAAGCCGACAACCCCTTAGCACCCAGTGACAAATACGAGGTGCGCCGTACCTTTTCCGCCGCGAGACTACACTCGGTTAGTCGCGGCAAGAAGAAGAAAGAGGGACCTCGCTCCCACCACGCAAACCCGCTAGCAGCCCTGCCAAGAAGTCACTCAGTCATCAGATTATAGCTGCAACTGACAGACCCTTTCGTTGCCCGTACGCCGATACGCGAATATTTTTTTCCTATCCCACATTTTTCTCGACATTTACATTTTACTGGCGAGGGTGGCGCGATGCGTATAGAAATTGCGGACGATTCCTTTGCCCACGGAACTTGTTAAATTTCAACCTGCCCGTCTTTTTCGGGAGCTGCTAGGATGGTGGGGGCATCACCACGTACCATTGTTGTTATTTATTTTGTCGATTTTTCTGACAAGATGTATGCTGAGTTGTCAGACTCAGATACAAATATTCGTGACTTTGAAACTGAATAAATTTGCGAAGAAATGTGCCGAGTGGGAAACGAAATGGTATACATTTTGTGCTCACGTTTTGTCATGTTGATAAATTTTCGGCGCAACAATCTGTAGATCGTATAATATTGTATACTCCAGAGGAAACTAAACAGAACGATTTCGTTCGCGGTATATAAAGTCATCACTACCCGAGTGACCGCATGTAATTTCGCAGAAAGAAACAGCGACGGCGACGAAACCGAATCCATGAGCGGTACGAGTTGTCCATTTATTTCCTAGCCGTAAGAAACGGTCTCCTTCCCGTAAACAATTTAATTGTCGCGGGAGATTAATCGCCGCGGGCGGAATTAATGGGAGGAATGCGTTTATTTCGTAGGTACGCGGGCTCGTAATTAATGAGAAGGACGCGCTGAATGTGGCCCGACAAACTGTAGGTGTCCACAGCACTTACGGCGACAAGGACGACGACGACGTCGACGACGTTACCGCAAATAACAAAGGAAAGTCCATAGTCATCCTGATGATATTAAGGGCGATTACGTAAAATGCTTAATAATACTACGCTATACCCCACGGATGCGTCATAGTCCATTATTTTCCCGTCTTCGTTCCTGCATGCCTCGAAATTCGCACGATGGCGACCACCTATTTGAAAATTATGCATGTCTTCTTGTAATTAAATCGTTTTAGAGAGCTACGCGTAACATCGCGGAATACGAAGTGCGACAATTTTAATAAATCGTGCAGTTCAAAAATGTGCATGTTAAAAATATGACGTGACTGACGTCAAATAATAACTGACAATTTTATATAATATGTTTTATTTATATAATTTTATATAATATGTCGCGAGAGAACTTTTCCTCTCGCACTTATTCCTCAATTTCCACTTTTATATATCTTAAATTATATAAATTTTTCCTATAATATTTAGAATTAAATTTCCAATATCTCTAAGAAACCCATCGGAGCAGCGTTGCCACCACGAAATCGATAAATCATTATCACCGCCATTCGCGATTGCCATTCGCGGAGCCGCAAATCTGAGGAAAGCCCATAACGCTGTTTCTCGAAACGACCGCAGCAAAGGAGGCTTTCCCTCTTGCGAGAAATCGGGTCGCGGCTATTGCTCTGCATCGATTCTCTCTTCTCCTTCGTCAGCGTCAACGCTGTGCGCTATATCCAGATACTCGACCAGAGACGTGTCCACGTTGGAGTACGATGATTGGCACTTGAGGAAAGGTCAAGAGAATGCAGTTAATATATGCTGTCGGTATGTACGATCGTTTCGAGTGTGTTTACGTGGGTAATCTTAATCGACGGTGGAAAGAAAGCCTCTTCACGGCGAATTGGGGTTGCTGCGGTCAGGTGCGAGAGAGCAGGAAAAACACCACTCGAGGCACTCGCTACGCTCTCGGCGGCCTGCGACCAAGTGCCTGTGAATCCTCTCTCTACCTCTGTATCGTCACCATCGAACCCGCCGCAACCAACACCGTTTGGACCCATTGGCGCACACAAGCACACGCACGACGAGCATCCACCTGACCTCTGATATCGATCAACGTCCACATCGCGGACGCACCGATAACTTTTTCCAAGATCCGCCGTTGCGTATCATCTCACGAGTATCTGCCGCCAAGGATTAACGCTTGCGAGAAAAAAGGAAGGAACCGAATCTCGTAATTGAGTGGCCCGCGAGGGCCACCTAAATGAGAATAGCGAGAATAGTTCCGCGATTTGTCGAGTTCGACAGAGCGCGAATTTTGGTCACGCTTCTGCGCGCTTTACTGCGAATGTTGATGGGTAATCAGGATAAACCGAGCGTTGCAACCATTTTGGTGCTTGCAACGTCAATTGGAGGTTGTCCCGTCTCTTTTTCTCTCTGTAAACGCGTCACGCGGCTTTTACTATCGGTCCGTTTCGAACAACGCGAGTGTGATTATGTAGCCAGTCATTGTGGTTTTTCGTAACTCTCGACGTGATTCCTGTTAATCTATTTTTATTACATAGTGCATCGTGTTTTTCGTTCATCTATATTTTCTTTCGTTCTCACAGCGAATCAATAATAATGTAATTTTTTAAATCTATGTAAATTTATCTATCTTGGCAAATAAAATTTTGGTTTATATATTCTGTATTGTTCTTACGTAAAAATGATAAAACTCTGTCCCAATAATCGTTTTTTCTATACTCGCACTGTTAGTATATCGAAAACTCTATTTATCCTTATTTATTAATTAAAATAAGAAAATGAGATTATTAAAAATATGGAGCCATCGAGCTAACAGAAAATCAATATTTTCTAGAGTTATCGAGGAAATGCTAGCTAACGAGAGATGTGAGTATAAAAATTTTTCTATCGCCAGGCATCTCGAGATTTATGTGACACGTGCACATATTTTAGTAAATATACGACTTTTTTATCTTTACAAGCACAGAGTATTTTTATAAGAATTTATGCTCCTATTCACATCTTCGCGATCATCAATGTCGCATAAACGTTATGCGTTTCATTTCAGTTAATTAGATCATTTATATCAAAGTTTACGCGCATGTGTATCTAGGAATAAAGAGTACAATTGCTGTAATCTCTAATTTGCATGAATTACGCGATAGTATTGTATACAAGTATTGTAAATTTCGGGATTTTCTACAATTGCTGTATACGCGTGCGCATAAATAACATTATTATGAAATAAATAAATTAGTGTCATGTCATCATAAAACGAAATGCAACGTTAAAAATTATGTCTCACTGTCGATGATAACATAATAAACAATGTAATTTATAACTGATTCTTTCAACTAAAATAAAAAATTAAAAAATATAGAAATAAAATTTCTGATCAGCAGAAAACTGTATATGGAAAGAAATAAAACGTTGATTTCAATCTCCCTTATTTCCTCCCTCTCTTTTTCTCTCTGTCTGAATTTCATAAATTATTCATTACAAAAAAATTATCTTGATTACATAAATAACTCAAAAATGGAAAGTTGACATAAGTAAAATAGACACAACTTAATACCCTTGTAATTCTATGTAACAAATTTTTTAATGTCCTCTGCAATGAATGATCGCAATTTATTGTCGAAATCTATTACATATTTTAAGCGATTCACATCTTTATTCTATAAAAACAGAATTTCAGAAATACGAATTTGTGACTGAATGATCCGATTGTGTAAATTCCATGATTTTCGCTGATAATTATCCGAAGAGACACGACCACGGATACTTGCACGCGTAATTACTCGTAGTGGGCGCGTTTTCGCAGATTTTATCGTTTGCACGGCGGATAGGTACAGTGGACCCGCATTATTAGCTCGACAAATAATCCCCGTGGATTTCGCAGTGACAAATTATCTAGGATGCGAAGCAGTTTATTCGAATAGGTACACCGTGTCCGCGGATATTTGCGCATACACGTTATCCCAATTTCTACATAACGATTGCAAATTCAAATGGACAATCGAGATCTTTTTGCGCAGCTATGGAAACGATTAATATTTCTATATTAATGCGTATTCTATCCGGCGATTTTAGTAGCTCATGATTTCATGGTATGCGCATCGCAAACATAATTTTAAGTACAGATAACTGTACTAACTGCATCTATTTCTAGATCACACAATTTATATAAATTGAAATAAACCAATATGCTATGTAAAACATATAGAATATATACAATACATTAATTGATGCAATTTAAACATTGAAATTGAATCATAATCGTGGCTTGATGATATAACCTAATTTCACAAAATTGATAGATAGTAAATTAGATGGAAATATATTAAAATAATCTTTTGAAAAAATTTTTCACGAACGGATTAAAAAATTGTATTTTTGTAAATATTTACTCAACACATAAAATTTTAATTAGCGTATTAATAATTTTGACTATAAAGCTTGATGATATAAAAAAGAACGTAATGTGTGTGTCAATACTTCTGTAATATGTCTATGTTTCTTTGAATCACCCACGAGCGAATAATTATCTTTCAAATCATTGCATATCACACAATCTCATCGTTCAAATGGATTCATTAATTAAGACTAGGGTACTAATTAATTCGAACGTCACTACAGACCTTCGCCCTTATCCTCAGCAATGTCGTCACCGCACCAGATAATTTTCCAAGCGGATGCACTAACGTTTGATTACAGCAGCTCATTAAAAATCGTGGCACTTGTCTTACTTACATGAAGAACCTTCTGCGTTCTTGCATCTTTATAACACACTAGATTCATACGTAATCTCATACATCTCATACACCCTATGCATTAATTATTGCATAAAAATGTGTTCTTTCTTTAATCCTATTAATCAAACAAGAGTCGAGAAACAGCACGATATTTCAAACTTATAATAAATAAATTACACTTTACAACAAATTTTTTGTGTACAACATTAAATTACAAAAGCAAGATTAAGAAACAAAAAAGTAGAGATTGGACATTGAAAGGTGACAATCGTCGTTTCTCCCGAAGGACTTGATAAAACTCTCATAAGAAAATAGCTCCAAGCAATTTCTCCAAATGTTCGAAAAGTTTCACGTCAGATAAACAACGGTGTTCTGTAGCTAGAAATATCTCTCGATACACAAAAAGGATAGTATATTTTAGTAAGAACAGGATTTACGTGATCTCTCTGGAGTATTATAAAATAATACGGTATCTCCAATGACCAATTTTCTTTGACAAAAAAATTGCAATTTCTTTAGTACACGAAACTAGCCGCGAGCATTTTTCTTTTATTACGACAGAAAAATCGATATTCAGCGGTTACCGCTGGTCCAATGCCTCGAAGAAATTCATATTTTTAATATCATTCTTATCGACGTCGACGAAGAATGAAAGGGAGAAGGTTTGGGTTAGGACGAATGCTACATCAAAATTACACAGTCATCGCCGAGACTTTTTCTCAATTTTGACCCTCGAAACGGCGGTTACGAAATACGACGTCGCAAGGTGCTGCCAATTTCTCGTGATCGGATGAGTCAGCAGTCACGCACAAATGGCAGTTATTCCTCTAACGGAACTCGTAGAATATCTCAAGCGTTAATATTTATTCATAAGAAGAAACGGCGGCGACAGTCGCGGGAAATGGAATTTCTGATGTATGTACTACCACAAATCCGCCATCCTGGTAAGAAGCGTGTGCCCGGATTTGACTAATTATGCGCGCCTAATTCCGAGCGACACACGCCTTCATTAAGCGGATGTGAAGAGACAAAGTTACGCGTTGTCGCATTACATACGGAGAAATCGTACATAAATAGATGCGCTATATTAATAATCCTCTCTTTGAGGACACTAATCGTCAGATTACTATGAGTAAAACGTAATATAGTAAGCATTACATTTGTATGTAGGAATAACATATTCTCAGCCCTCCCTTATACGTAAGAAGATCAAGTTCTCAACCTTCTCTGTATATTGCGTATTCTTATATCAATAAATATATAGAATATTCTGAAAAGCTGCCACACATATATCATAATAAAAATATTTCTTTGTATCTAGCGCCGATTTATCTAGCATTCGGATATAATATATTTAAAGCATCATTGAATTTTTCGATGGTGAAAACTAATCTTTATGCTAATCTCTCCGATACAATCCGCGCGTGAGAGGAGGAATATTCGGAATTTATTTTCTGGCAAAAATATACTGGACGGATAGCGCATCGAATATAGCGTAAAAATAAACACATACCTCGTATCGAGCGTAAAAAAAGAGAATATTACTTAATCATAATCGTGGACGATAAATCCGATTTACTTTATGCCCGTTTGCCTCATAATTATTTTCATGGCGGATTATACGACGGAAAAGAAGAGTGGCAAAGAGGGTATGTACGTATATATGTGTGTACGTATAGACGAGAAAGAATGGAAAGAAATAATAATAGGGAAAACGAGGTAGAACGAGACGCGAGGGAATTAACTCCCAATGCCGTTTTCTATTCGGTTTCGCGTCGCATTAAACACACCGACGTTTTAAAACGTACGAGAAAACAGCCGTCTCGTAGCACCAACTTTCACGTGTTCTCGCCTATCTTTTTCTTGTTACAGTCCGTGCCTTTTTCTATAACATTCAAGCACAAATTTCCGAGCTGGAAATGCGCGTTGCGTGCAAACGCGATTTTGGCAGACCAGAAGCTACCATAAAGAAGGTAAATTTCCTTCGCTCTGAAAAGCAAGCGAGATAAAAGCTGAGACATTCACAAAGTAATTACGATGAAAGGGAAAAAGAATGATGGAGAGATTTTTTTAAACAAGAAAAATTCTTCTCCTTTTTCTATAGAATGCATATGAAACACAGCAATTTTGTCTCGCGTGTACCATTTATAATTTTTAGAGTGCCCGTTGTAAGACGAAATAGAATGAGATAGATGACCAAATGCGATGTACATGATATATTAAGCCGTACAAAGATGTCAAATATATGCGATGTCCATAATTCAATCACATATTGATTTACACGTCTACACCATCGAAATTTATTGCTTGAATCTCATTAAAAGTGTCTCGTTCTCTTTTTACAATACTTTTCAATGCTTCCAAATTTCCAGACTAACAAAATTACAGTCGTATATGCGCGAGTTTTTCCGATGTTAATTTGAGACGTTGCATTAACGTATACGAAATTGTCGCGAGCGTTTGAGACGAGCGTTTTCAGACGTCGCGAGTGGCGCATTATTAAATACGGCGATGCTCGAATTTTAATTTTGAGAGCAACTTTTCAACGCCACCAAACGCACCCCCGTGACGGCCTCGACGGCCTGCTGTTGTCACTTGTCGCCCGTACTATCACCATCCTTTCTGCTCCTCGTCGCGCAGCCGGTTTATGTTTATGCTTTATGGAAGTTTCATATTAAATTTATGATGTCGCTCGTCCCACGGAGTTTTATGATTTCGTGGCTGTAAACGCTCCCGGCAGATTTATGCTCGAAATTGGAATTAAAATCGGCGTGGTCGTACCTACACCGCCGTTACATTGCCAGCCGTTTATCGAGGATGTAAATTGTAAATGATGGTGGGTAGAGAGCTTACGGAACATGAAGGACCGATACGATGGACATCGGCCGAGTAGAACAACCGCGAAGCCCTGTACGACCAGAAAATAGGTCCCCGCTTATGAAGAGGATAATAGCACGCCACGTTGCGTTCAAACATTTCGTCGCGGAACGTCAGCACTCTTGTTTCGTCAGCACAGAAAAGGAATTTGAGCGTTTAAACTTGAGAGAAGATCATTATAGCAAATAGAAATTGCTTTGTCATTGCGGCCATTCGGGGATTCAATATCTGTTATAATTCAAATACGCTGTATTCAAATACGAAATTATCATAATCTAAAAACAAAAGTATTATGAAAATATGCTCATATTTGCACAAAATATAGTAATGAAATGTGTTTAGTTTGTATTTAGTAATAATATACTATGTGTGTATGTATATATATATATATATATATATATATATATAATGGTCTTCTTTTTTTAACAGAAGAAACTTTGGAACGTAGTGGCTTGCTCTATTGCGAGGAATATTTTAAATAATTGTACACACACTTACGTTATATAGACATAATTGTTACATGATCACTATTGCGAAATTATTTTAAAATAAAAACTATTTTAATTAAAGCTATAATTTAAAATGTAATATGCGATGCAAAACGGAATGTCGGATGTAACTCGTAAATTAGGCATGTTTTTAATTATTAAGCGCGTTTTATATGCCCTAACAAAAATCACGATATGGCTTATTAATCATTTAATTCTTCCATAATTATGAGAAGACACGCTCGAAGCGTACATTAATATTATTTCAACTGCAGGAAAATGTTACATTTATCACGTGGTTGAAGTTTGGAGTGATTTTCAAGCGAAAATGAAAAACAATTTTTTCTGAAGTTTAATCAAAGTAAAAAACAAAAATATGCAAAAAACGATAAAACTAAGTTAAAAGTGACAATATTTCTTTGTTTATATAAATAAACAAAGAAAAAGCGAAAAACATTACAAATATTGAAACCTTAAATTATTTAAACAAAATATCAGCGTTTTGTGCCACGAAATTACATTACATTTAAATTTCATGAAATGTTGCAAGTTAAGAAAAAAATAATTGATTAAGGGGACATACCCGTTTGAAAATTTCAAAAAATTGATTTTTTTTTCTTGCATATTTTCAAAGCTTAATATTTTAAAAATAGTATAAAACAAGTCTGATGTAGAAATTCAAAAAATTGACGAAGTTAGAGAATTTAGAACGGAAGGGTTTAGGTAGCTCGGTGCGGCTCGGCCGCCGCGGCCGTGCCGTCTGACCGATGGTTTCAGCCGTTTTAAATATTTGTGTACCTTTGTAGTAGTCGGAAAAATAGATGTATACAACCAGGGGACATAGGGAATAGTTTTAAGCACGCAAAATAGCAATAAAAGTTTAAACGCGCTATTTTGAAGAATTGCTCCTAAGATCAGCAAAATGGAGCAAAAATCGTCGAAATAGGAGCTTTTATTGGTACTGTGCTGTATAATGATGGGTACAAAAGCCTTCTTGACATATTAGACATTCTGAATGTCAAAATAGAACCGAGAGCCTATGAAATGTGTTCGATGGAGGATTCTGTCCGCGTTACACAGGCTAACGTTCGAGTGCAGCAAGCAACTAAGGAAGCCAGAACTGCTAGGTGATTATCACAATTAACTGCTGAAGAAGCCGTTTCGTCTGCAGAAGGCTTACTTTACGTTCCAGGAATCGCTGATTAAGGGAAAGTTAAAAAAATTACTTTTTTTGCAAAAAATCCGAGTCTAAACTTTAAACGCGTTTTTCTCAAAACTACTTTTTTCTTTACGGTGTGCGTGAAAACTCGGGCTACGTTCGACGGATTGACTTCAAATTTTGCATGCAAGTTCCTAATAAGATTCCGCATCTGTTAACGAAGCCTTTTTTTAATCCAATCCCCCATTTTTTTGTTATAAACAAAAAAAGATTGATTTTTTCTTAAAAAAATGAAACTTTTTTTCAACATGTTGCCATTTTTTAATTCTTTTAAATTTTGAAAAAATGCTTGGATAACAGATAGCTATTAATGTTTAATAAAAAAAACTTGGATTTATTATTTCAAATATGATCTACAAACGTTATCCATGCACACCGTGCAGCCACGTAAAATTGGAAGAGCTCTGCAAATCTTCGCATAACTTCCAAAAAAAAATTTTTTTAACTGACAATTTTTATTGAAGTACTTAATAATATTGTATTAATATTGTTAAAAATCAAAAGTTTCATCAAGTCGTTGCGCTGCAAAAAAATATAGAAAATGTACTCATTTTTCGAGAGTTCAAACGGGTATGCCCCCTTAATAATCAGGCCCCGGAAGTTCCGGAAGCCCTCCGTTCTCCGCGAAGACTGCACGCGCGCAAACATTCACGCTATTTAAAATTGCTGCCGAGAGCTCCGGTGATTTGTGCTAACAAATGTCAGTCTTTTCGTATGTCGTTGAACGTAAAGAGTTAGAAAAAAATAGTTTATTGAAAACAAGGACCCGGAAGTCCTCCGTACTCGCCAAAATTCAACCGCGCGCGCATCATAACTTTTTCATATATTTGATCATATATTTTTTTTGTCTGGGACATACGAGAAAGTACAAACGTACCGTCCATCGCTGGTACGAAACGCTGAGATCGTCCGCAGAAATGCTTGTTGGCGTTATGATGCGCGCGCGGTTGAATTTTGGCGAGTATAATACGGAGGACTTCCGGACCCTTGCTTTTAATAAACTATTTTTTTCTAACTTTTTACGTTCAACGGCATATGAAAAGACTGTCATTTGTTGGCACAAATCACCGGAGCTCTCGGCAGCAATTTTAAATAGCGTAAATGTTTGCGCGCGTGCAGTCTTCGCGCAGAACGGAGGGCTTCCGGGGCCTGATTATTAATCAATTATTTTTTTCTTAACTTGCAACATTCCAGTAAATTTAAATATAATGTAATTTCGTGGCACAAAACATTGATACCTATTTTGTTTAAATAATTTAAGGTTTCAACATTTGTAATGTTTTCCGCTTTTTTTGTTTATTGATATAAATATTGTCACTTTTAACAAAGTTTTATCATTTTTTGCATATTTTTGTTTTATTACTTTGGTTACACTTCAGAAAAAATTGTTTTTCATTTTCGCTCGAAGATCGCTCCAAACTCCAACCACGTACATTTATCAGGTATTTAAAATAAATTTAACCGAGAGCCGCGTTTCAGCAGTATGAATACTTGGCGGGGAACAGGCGAGCCCAAGCGTAAAGCAGAAGTGGTTGGAGCACAAGAACGATGCTGATGAGTTTTAAAGCGCAGAAATTACCGTCGGCATTCGCCACCGAGTCTTTTATCCGATCTTTGTTCTACGAAGCATCGCGCTAGACACATCACGTGACCCAAATCTCAATTTAATTTTTAAACACGTTGGCATCGAGCTTTCGCATAGGGCTGTTTCGCGCTGAGAACGTAAAAACGTCGCCGTTCCTTCGTCGGATTTCTCTCTTCATCCTCTTTTTTGTGGTTTGTTGAGCGCATACTCGGAACAGCGCGCACGATAAAGCGCAGTAACGAACAATGAAATGTTTATCAAGTGGTACTGCAGAGTGGAGTTTGTGGGCGGATTTAAAAGTGCGCTACTGGGGTGGCAGCGACTCGACCGGATAGCTCGAAAGGAACGCGATTTCGACGAGCGTTACAAAAAAAAAACTCGTTACAGGCGGCCCGCTTTCGCGTTCGTTACTTCGGCCGATGAAAAATTCGCTAAATAATTCAGTTCAGAAAGTGGCCGCGTGAAACTCTTGTTTATCGGTGCGGACGTAAATCTAGGCAACTCTCGCCTGGTCGTTCGTCGCATCGTGACGTCGCGCCGTGATTAATGCTTGCACCGGCTAGCAATAGTTTCGCAAAAGATTATCAATTTTGCCTTCGATGGCGCGCAGGGTGAACGGGCACGTCTCTTCGCGACGATAAAACCGATTCAACGTGAGTTACTCCGGCGCGAGGAACTTCCGAGGATCAGAGACCGTAAGACTCGGGAAAAGTCTCCGCAAACTCTGAGACGCTCGTAATTAATTAAACGCGTACTCCTCTCTTCCCTTCCTTCCCGCCTGTCCCGTTCGCATAGGAAGAGACGCATCGTATATTAGTAATCCCCCTTTTCATCAGCCGTCGTCCGCCAGACTAGCCAGGGCTCTTTTAACAAACGAGAGTGGAATACGGTAACAAATTTCGCATTTTCTAATTTATCACACGCTATACGATTTACGATGAACAGTGTAATTTATAGAGAGGACTGCACTTTTTTGCCGATTTGTCTAGTGCCACGAAAGAAAAACTGTCGCGTTCGATCAGCAAGTAGCTTTTGCATCGAAACAGAAAATTTATTCATCGCTGTTTCCCGGCGATACGGCGCTTAATACGAGCAATGTCTAAGTAAATGGCCCGCGTGTAACGTACGCAATTTTACGCGGCGTATTGAAAGGTATGGGCACCGTAGAGGTGAAACGACTAGAGTTTAAACCGCCTGCATCTTTATATATGTATCACGTGTGCCGATATGTATGTACACGCGCATGTATACGTGGACCTTATACTCAACCGAGAGTGTCTGCATCCGTACTAAGCAGTGCCAACAACAGCCACTGCCGATGGTATAGTTTAGTTATGCAAATAGTAAACTTCAAGCGAAAACGCGAAGCAAGAAGGGACGGTTGTTTCCTTACATACGACGGCATAACCCTATCCCCCGAACCCATCAGAATTCCTTTCAACTGGCCGAAATTTGGAATCTACTCGAAATGATTGTTAATGATAACAGATATCTAAAAATTTGACAACTTAAAAATTAATATCTGCAAAATCAGGTCGAGAAGTAAAGGTAGAAGAACTAATCAATCTATCATAATAGATCAATAAAAATAAATAAAGATGATAAAAGTAATTTTAAAGATCATAAATTTGCATTCTTCAGTTATCAATCCAAAATTGCTCGATATAATATCAACTGGAAGTTGGTTTAGCAGACTCTTTGATTCGCAAATCATTTCACATAATTACGTATTGCACTTATCGGAATTTCGTTAAAGTTTCTCCAGCAACAGCAATTTAGGAAGCAGTCCTGAGAAACCTAAACGTTTCGGTACAGCGAACATAAAATAGGACGAAAAGCGATCGTGGTTGCGCCGGAATTGAACGCGATTTCGCCAAAGTGGAAAATAAGGGAGGAAGAGTGGTAAGAACGGTGGGATGGAAAAGATGAGGTTTGGAATGGTCGTCTTGCGTTATAGACAATGCGTAGGTGTGCATTTGCGCGAGCGCACACATTCGATCGTACATACATATACGTATGCCGGCTGAAAGTGCAAAGGGGCGACAAGGGTGGTTTCGAACAGACGGAAAGAGGGGGTAGAGAAGAAAGGGAGGCGCGTAGTGGCTCATAGCTCCGACTGCAGTTTACTTTAAATCTCCCGGATGGTTCCTCGTCCGCCTTCCCGGTTTAAGATAAGCTACGGGGTCCGCCCGGAAAACGGAAGTAATGGCTTACCAGATATTATCAACTGCTACAGGGCGTACCGTAAAGGGGTGGCGCTGGCTGCCGGGAGAGCCGCCCACACACACATATCCTACATCACTTTTAAGGCACTACTGTACCGAAACTAACAAGCGCCGTAAACTTTTCCACGCGGCTTACCGCATTACGTGCTGGAATAAGCGGCTTATTGAATTCCGGAGCGCTCAACCAAAAGGTCTACCTTTACCCATCGTGCTACAAACTTTGTGCCATTTGTTGTACCGATTGCACGCTCTTCCCACTTTACTTTACCTTCTACACGCGTCAATGTTATCATCAATCTTAACATCTCGGCTTCGACGAGGATTTCATGTCATCATTGATGTCAGCCATTTTTCAAGAAATTAATGGTCTCTAGGGATATATATATAGTCTCTAGTGATATATTACTACGTGTATCTCTTTAGACAACATATTAATGCATTATATGATAATCTGTATCTTTTACGCTTTAAAGATTGCAAGAGAGTATAAAATTAACTTTGAATATAAAATATAAAATAATTTGAATTGGAATCAAATATCGCATGTACACATACGTCCAATTTTATGTGTTAATTTTATAATATGAAACGTTAACTTTTTATACGGTTTATACAGTTCTCGCCTGGTCAATAATAGGTGACAAGCTAAAAGTACTTCCCGAGAAACTAGATGAAAGATTAGAAAAGGGTAAAAAAAAGGGGAGACCGTTCAAATGAGTACAAGCAAACCACGGTATAAGGTTTAATAGTTAGTTAACAGAAACACGCGATATCAGACTGTCTGACCTGCCGGAAACAGGCTCGAAAGAGAGAAGTCATAGAAACGCACAAGAGTATGTGTTTGCCGAAGAACTTCTCATCTTTATTCCATCTGTAAAGGGAAACCTCTTCAACTTCAAACCACGAGTCCACGAATTATGATAGGAGATAGGAGACTCAAGCTTTCCTGGGAAGAGGGAAGCATGATAAGAAATGAAATTCTAACCAAGAACATTTAAATTTTCAAAAGCGTTTTGTTTAAAACATAATAATAGCTTCCAGTATAAAATAATGTGTACTGGAGTATGTAATAGTAAATAAATCGTTTTAAAGTTTTATATTTCATCGACATAAGATTAACGATAAATGAAGTAACGTGCAATCCATCACAACTCAACTTAAATGTATCATGTGTTATTGAGACTAAACTCATATTTGGTTTGACAATCGATGGAAAAGAAAACAGAATTTCTCCTAACGAAAGTTAGATCAGCAACCGACGATGATTCTTGTCTTGTTTTACGGAAAATATCGCGGTTAAGTTGGTCAGAGAAAGAGAGAGAGAGAGAGAGAGAGAGAGGGAGAAATATAGGTATCTTCCAGACCACGAAATTCCAAACTAAATCCATTTCCAGTTTGCGCAGTGCTCTTTCCCGTCGTCGACACTCGGACGTCCCCGGACGGTTACCAACTTCATAACAGCATCCCCAAATAATTAGAGCCCATTAAAACAATCGCGTAACACTTCAACCGAGTTAATTGGCCCCAAAATAATATTAGGCGAATGCAACGTAAGCAGCAGTTTTCCCACACTCAAAGTTTACGCGATACGCGTGGCCTGTACTACCCCGTACTTTATTAACAACGACCATTTCAAATCACAACGAGCTGTTTTCTAACGTTTATACATAATTTAGACCACAATTGCGTGTCTATCTAATGCAATGTGCTAAAATTTTATCGTTATTAACGAAATAATAATTTCGCTTAAATGGCATTATCTAATATTCTAGTAAAATGTATTACGCTATTATGCGTAGGATGTTTTTTTTTACAGTAAGATCAAAATATTTTTTGATGATACACATATATGATAGAATCCAATATTCACTTGTGAGACATATATAACTGGAGAGATTTGCAACAGCGATGTCGGTTGAAAGGTTAGCTGGACTAAACTTTATCGGGAGTTACACACAGACGGCCGTTAATCATGGTTCTTAATTGCTTTGTGGGCACCTACATTGAGCCGAACGAACAATTTAGAGTCTGCTCCATTGATTTATCTAATAAATCGTCGCATCGATCCGTTATCGAGATTGCGAGATCGACGTGAATCCTTCTTTCTCGTCGCAAAAACAATTTAAGCCTCGTTAGTAATCCGAATTTTCCACGATGAATTAAAATCCGTCACCGCGAGAGAGCGAAAGCACACGTTAAAATTGGATGACTCTTCAGTCCATTAGTAAGCTATTTATATACTAGTATATATAATCTTTTTCAAAAATAGTATTCAGTTCTATCGCACCGAGAATATGATACGTCAACGTTTCTTTATTAATGACGGTACAATAGTATATTACAACAAAAATTTTTCTTGAATAATCAATTTTTCTTGCAACAATTAAATCGCGAATATAAAGCAACGTATCTTCGTGACAACTTTAAAAAATACTGTTTAATTCTAACCGGCTCTTTTACTCGCAAAATCTTTACATAAAATCTTCGCGCCCCAAGATTGCAACGAGATATATAGCTTCGTATTCGGAAGCGTATGACCGATCTTAACCGTAGCGTCCGGTACGGTGAATAGAGCCGAGACGAAGCTGAAGGAGAGCTTAGAAGTACTATCGTACCATCTCTCTGATGCGGCTAAGTAAACTCGAAAACCTCGGTCGGAGCTTTCAGGCCAACCGAATTTCTGTGCAGTGTCTCGCAAACTTACGCGTCCTCATGAAAAACCCCATTTAATCGTGTGGCTGTCGCAAAGGAAGATCAGAACAGAGTATGCATACGGGTACATCACACTAGCTGACGCAAAAGACCGAAAGTAAAGGGTAACATTACGGGAGATGGCCGAGAGACTCGCACGATGCTCGCTACCGCTGATGAAAACGGAGCACTCGGATGGTCGGACAGGACGACTTCCCGAAAGAAGAATATCAGCGAATCTATTTGCCGTATCCTCATGTGACTGAAAGTACGTGATTAAAATGCTAGCCTCATTTTCTTTCAAACGGTCTCCATGTCCGTGCCACCATTGCCATCCAGACCTCGTCCACGTCGTCTTCTGCGCATCCCCGCCTCAGCGTCCCCTACGTTCACAACGAGGTTCTGTTATCGTTCAACAGAAACGGAAAATGAAGTAGAGCAAACGGCGCAAAGGGAGATGGCAAATACGACAAGCTTTCCACCAGCCAGATGAGCAGAGCTCCATTCCAGCAAACCAAATGACGGATAAACGTTGCCACGTTGAATCGTCCTGGAGCTGACTGAGATTAGTCATTCCATGAATAAGCAGGCAAGACTGAACGACGGAAATCAGTGAAAGAATAAGCTACTCGTCCAGACGGGTTCTAGTGAATACAGAAAGTTCGAGGAAGATATACGGGTGTAAAAAAAATGTAAGATGATCTATATGCAGTATAAATGATAAACAATGATTTTGTCGCTGGATAAAACGATCTATTTATACCATATTTATCCAGTATAACCGTATTAAAATAACTATAAAATTTTTTCTTTTTAATTTAAAAAATAAAGTAAAGAATTAAATAATCACATTTAATTCTTTACTCTTGATTGATAAACAAGTAACATATAAAAATATGTTAATCTAAAAATTAACATATGGTATCAAGTGAAAATTATCTTATGAAATATTATCTTATGTAAAACCGAATCAAATTTGAATTACAATGTCGCTATCGATTAAAAGACACGTAAATATTTTATTTCTAATAATTCGAATATTATCTATGTCATGCTCTAGATATGTGAATATGTAATAAAAAATTGAGTCTTACAAAGAAAGAAGATTTATTCAATGATGATATCCACCACGACATTACACAAAATATGTACTTTCCTAAAAACGATTGAAAATAGTTGCGCGCGGCGTGCTAGTTCGCGTTATCGCGAATAACCATTGCCCAGCAGTCGACAAAGCGTACAAAAACTGAATATAAAATTAGAAAGAAGAAAAGGAGTTCCGAGCTTATGAAGGGATCCGTTATAGGAGCACTTCCGGCATGTTGACACTGCAGTCAGTTGACCCGGTTGGCTCAAAGGGAAACAGGCAGCTCTGATCGCCGTTCCTGATAACGGCAATAGAGTCTAGATTACCTCAGGGGTGCTCACATTTATCCGTTATTTACAAAGAATATCGAGCCCGCGGGAAACAAGTCCTGGGACATGCGACGTAGGAGCACCTCTGACTCATCTCCAGTCGACACTGTGGCCAGAATTGAGCGGATAATCTCGAATGCATGCATCTAGACGAATTCGAAAAACGCTACGAAAGTCTTATCGTAAAGAAAGTAACATATATTCCGTAACAAAGTATATTTTCAAGTAAATGTAAATTTATGAGTATAATAGACTTTTTTTATATAGACTTTTGTATAAATATAGACTTTTTATTATAAATTTGATATAATGAAATCTCTGATAATAAATACTATTGAGAGAGAATTACATGAAAACTATGAATGACATCTGGAGAATGTAAAAAAGTTTGAGCATACTATTTAAAAGCATAAATGAAATACTCGAAATCACTCCAGATGTGATTTAAGCTGTCGCATGGACGTCGAGTGCTCCGTTCTCGATTCAAGGGTCAACGCCCGTCCATCGAACGTGGAACGCCAGTTTGGATTATCCGTCACTCGACCGAACCTAAATCTTTACCTGACCCCTGAAAGTTCCAACAAGATATAAGGCAACGCGGATGATGTATCGTGTGGGTATGGTGCCGGCCGATAAAGATGTAATTGAAGTCTATGAGTGCACAATGCTGCCCAGCGGCCATTGATCATCCCATCTAGATGGGATACATCATTCTTCGCTATTCGTCCAATTACGCGCTTCACACATAGTACCTCAGGCGTGTTTCATAATCGAGAAACTTGCCGCTTTAACGTCTACTGTGAGAAATGCTTTCACTCTTATCAGGTACTTAGTGAAATCATTCCTCACAGCATCGGTCTCGCAACCTTGATGACTTCGCAATCAATCCTCCCGTTCACGATCGCCGGCGGTAAGATCGATTTTACTCGCGGGATGTTCTCTCTATCTTGTTTTATTTCCGATTATTTTTCCGCATAGTCTAGCCGGTTTGCAGCAGCGCAGCTTATCGCTGATTCATGTAGTTTTCTACGCGAAACGCTCACGTGGATCCAAAAAGCGTTGGCGATTTATCACTGGCGCGATAACATACCGCATATTTATCACAAGTTTGCGGGGGAATCCGCATGCCAAACTTTTGTTTAGCATGTAATTAATTCGAGTTTAATAAAATGGAATTGTTCAAATTCTTCCCCTATACATCCTTACACTCGCATATTTCTGATTTTATTACTGGCTACGTAACTTTGCATCACATTACTCTTATTCGACAATATCTGCAAATTACTCTTCTACATTATATAAAATTAATCATCTGCATGAAAATCTCTTTTACCTTTTTCAAAATTAAAACTCTCTGCTTCCACATAGTTTTCTACTATCATTTTCTCATGCGCATAATTACTGCAGTTCAAATAACAGCAAAATTCCTGTCTGCACGACATTAATTATGTAACTTTTACAATAGTATCATAACTTTTATTTTGTTCCAGTGTTTTATATAATCATAGAAAAAATTATTTTAAACTTTTAAGCACAATTTTTTAAACTTTGATAGCATTCTATATTAAAAAAATAATAGAACTGTCTATCGAAATATATAGCGGATAACATGAAACGAACTACATCCATTAAACATTTAACAGCGCAATCATCGATAGTTTCAAACTATCGCATCTTCCTGCTCATACGATCGAGAGAGTTTACAATGTGCTTAGTCCCGGAGCGGAATTAACATAGTCATTTTGAAGTCAATCTGCGACCACTCGGTGCAAAATAGTTTGACATACCGTTCAGGGCATACAATGCACGCTCGCGTGCCTTCCTGCTCGACCGAATCTCGACGTAAACTGTCCCGACAACTGTTCCGTCGAGAGAAAGGATTTTAGTGGGTCTAAGCGCGCGTAGATACTCATGAGTGGCTCGGCCGATTGTTGGAAGCCGCATCCGGTTGGATGCTCGATCGAAGGATCCCGCTATTCGACGCGTAACGTTTCCGGTCAGACAATGCAAAGATCAGGGCTGTTATTAAACGGAGGATAGCGGCATTCAACGGCGGAGTGCCGATGCAGAACCGAATGTTAGTGCGGTCTTCAGACTTCAGAATCCGCCGCGGCCAATGTCGAGTGTCTCCTCCACCGCACCGTACCGTACCGTAGCCACGTTCTGTGTTGCCGAGAGAGCATTGGGCTTTCCTCTTGCGAAAACAAACGATACAATGGAGTTGGCGAACCCCCGTTACGGAGGCAGTTCCGGCTCACCCAACGCGACGGACGGAGACGAAGGACCGAATTCCGTGGATCGAGGCTTTCGGAACAATAGCGAGTTGTCCGCGTTTCCCCGTCCCGCCTGCGCCCACTCTCTCCCACGGATTACATAGAAAATGCCTGCTACGGTATACACGCCTGATAAATAGTTCCTTCCTCGCCTAATTCCATGGACGTCGACGTTTCCCCCCCCCCCCCTCGTCGACGAATGAAACCCGAAACTCGCCTGCAATCGTTCCACGTGACTCGCGCTTGAAAAAGTGCAGCCGCCACTCGAGCGGGCCGCAAGCTCGCGAAACGGCGGGATTGCACGACGACTAATAAATTGCGGTTTTACGGCCGCGGAACGAACGCGGCTGAAAAGAGGCTTACCGACGAAAATGGCGCGGGTGTTTCTTACCGCCGTAATGCAATACGGTTTAATGCATACGGTGCCGCGGTGGAGGGAATTAGGGCGAATCCTCTCGACTTGCGTAGTGATAAAGTTTGGATTTATTGTGGCTGCGACGCACTTTCCGGTGCTAAGCTCTGTATAAATTGCACCATACGGTTTATTATTCAGTAAAAATTTATATCATAATTGATAGTGATACGAAACGATAAATCGAGTATGCGCACAAGTTAAACCTGGCTGTTTCGCGATCGAAATCTTCGAAATCTTCGTAGAAAAAGCAATGATGCAAAATAGGTTTAGGTGTCATAATTTCTCCTGATACAATACTATCACTTGCGGAATTGCTTGATTGAAAACGTTACTATAAAACAAATTCCGCCCCATTATCTACGAGTATCGATGTTGTATTTTTTCCAAGTTTCTTCTCCGGGACATCGACTGCCGGCAGTCGTGAAAGAAATCGCTGTGCGTTTCAGGTGGAGTCTACTATCGTAGGAAGATCGAGCTCCGTCGGGGCTTTGGACCGACATAAATTTTCGAAAGGTCACGCGGTATACAGTGGCCAATATCCTGAGAATCGAGTCGCGCGAGCGAGCGGCAAGCTTGCGAAATGCCGTTTGCCGGTTGATTAATGGAGCAGACTTATGTACCGCAGGCCTCCATCTACTTCAGCATCGAGTGCCATTCGCTCGAACATTCATCCACTCCAGTATCTTCCTAATGCGCGTCGGCGGGAGGCTATAAGTTAAAAGGAGATAGGAGTAGACCGATAACGATGTCGACGGCGGTCGTCTGCAACGTGTTCGAAATAAACGCGCTTCACTCGAGCTTCCTTTGCGGCTCGGGACGAAAACAAGATTAAACTATGACCCGGATTGGAAAATACAACTAAAATATTGATAACTCATAAATCCGACTACCAATTTGCCGGAGCTATGTCTTACGTGGTTATAAATCATTAAATTGACTTGAGTGATATAATCGACAGGTATTCTACAAAGAGAATCCCTCCTAATGGATTTATTCCCACGAGAGATACATCTGGTATAGGTTAATTACGGGATCGATATACCTCGGCGCTTCAATAAGCTCGAATACATCCAAGTTATTATTTTGCATAATATTTTATGCGAACGATCTTGCAGTTTATAAAAAAAATATAACAGATAATATGAAAGTGACGCTGTAAAAAGTGGATTCAAAACTGCAATACTGTTTTATATAATTATAATAAAAACAAATAAATAAATAAAAATTTATTACATTTATATTAAACACATTAATTTTAAATTCTATTGAAATTCAATTCGCTTAAAAATTTAAATAGAATAAAGATTTATTATTTATATCCGACATTTACCACGGTATTTCCTGTCGCTTATAATTCAACAACTTTTAATGTTTTGACATTTTTGCATATGTGTGGTAAAATATCAATTTTCGGAATGATACAATAGTACATTTAAAATTATACGTTTTAATACGTTATTTCAGTTAAATATTTAATATTTAATATTATCAACGAAATTGTCTTACTCATGATAAAAAAATATCATACAAATGTGAATATAAGAAACAGAACGCACATAACTCGAGCTTAACTCGTGTTCTGGATAGCTAGATATCCGTTAGAAAGCGAATAATTTGAAACTCCTTCCCGCATTCCATTCGCTGACTTTTTCATTCGAAGGGGCGAATTGGATAGTTTAAAAGCGTACCTAAGGAAATGGAACGAAATTGCAGATAAGAAGCAGGCGGAAAACGTCCTGTCCCAGCGCGATTCTCAAAGAGGACGCTAAGAAATTAGGAAAATTTTAAGCCGGTGATAATTTCGTAAGAATGCTTTCTCGTCACGTGCCAGCTTTGATCTTAAATTAAATCACGACACCGATTTTATAAAGGGACATATAAAAGCACGTAATTGCAATGACAGAACGAATCAAAAGTTCGAAATATGTGAGAAACTTTGATCTAACACACGAGTATAGCACATAGTTTTAAATATAATTGCATTTCTTATTCTTTTTTTTGTAGATATTTATTTTGTATTAAAATTATTAATTAATCATAAAAATGTTCTAAAAACATGTGATACCTACATATAATTTCGTTTTTTCGAATTTGGAAATAAACTTGCAAATATGAATGTCATTTCAGAAAAAAGTGTGATAGGCCTATAGAAATGGATGAGCAATCGTATCGGAGGAAGAGAGCAAGAGTCCCCGAAGAAAATCACCAGGAAAATGGTAGAAAGCTTTGCTCGTTCGTGCGATCGGCGACCTCGTACTACCGGGAGGTCAGTAATTGGCTGTTACATTTTAAACAACCGACCGCGTGCGCTTTAATTTACTTTTATTTCCGCCCAGGGAATTTTCGTTCCTGCTTTCACGAAGGTTTATAACTGGACCCTGCCTCCGCCCGACATTGGCTACACCGTGTGAAAAAAAAGTCTTTTTAGTGTACTGCTTCCATCCATCGTTCTTTTACTCTCGATCCCGTGAAGCTGCCACGGCTGCTTAGGGAATTTTAAGTAGTATCACGAAGCGTGCGAAATATCTATCTTTATAACGCCAAATTGGATTTCTTTTAATTTAAAAGCATAATACGTATTATAGCTTTTATATTCTTTATTTATTATTTTATTGTATTTCGTAATATCCTATTTCCAAATATCGCAATTATTGGATTTATTTGATTTATATTAAAAATTTTTTAGTATAAAACATCTGTATATATTTTGCAAAATTGATTACGACTATTAATAGATGGCAAATCGTATTTAAAAAATTAGATTATAGTTTTCACAGTAAACAAGAAAATAATTTCATAAATATAAAATACAAAAAGCTTTATTTAAAATAATTTTGGCATTTGTGACTACAATGTAGCGCGAGAAAAGAAAAAGTCTATCGAAATTCCGACGCGTCGTTGCCACGTGAAAGTTGAAATATAATCATGCTATTCGTGTAGCGCAGAAAAAGCTAACAAAAGACAATAAAAAACTTAGATGCAAAGAACGGGAATGTTATGCGTACTTGCTTTTTTCAAGTACCTACGTCAAAAAATATCTGGTCGACGGCGATAAGCCGCTATTTATGGGCACCCCGACTAACTTACTATTCGTGTCACAAACGTGTTATTCGCGGATAAGCGTGCGAGATACGCTAAACTAGAACCGTATTCGAGAAACTCGCTCGAAAATAGGTAGGTATCGTAACGATACTTCGGAAGAATCCCAGTGCGCGAATAAAACTGATAGCGAACGTCGGAGCAAACGCGGGCCGCCATTCCTTTTTACCGCATGGAGCTTAACCGATGCTGCAACCTCCATCCCGGGAATAGCTGGAAATAGAGCGGGAGGAAAGACGCGGCGGAGAAGAGGGGAGACGACGGGGAGCTAGTTGGGAGCTATCCCCCATAAATATTAATTGAGTCTCCATCGGCTTCGTCGCGCGAGGGCACGGAGATTTCGAACGGCGCGGCGTGTCGTTCGGCAGAAAACGAAAATCCGCAGGCCGCAGGGCTATAAATCCACAAGTTTCTGCGGCTGTCTCCGCCAACCGGAGAAGTGACGAAGAGAAGGGAAATCGGTTGGGGAGGGTTGATGGCCCGCGCTGTTACACCCCGCGACCACGTAACCATGTCTTATATCCTTCCGTTCTCTATTACGTTACGCGCGGCACGCTGGATTATCCGAGAAAGTCTCACTGTTCTGTGTGTTCGCTCTAGACGCGATGCGTGCTCGTACGTAGTTCGCCTGTGTGAGTTCGCAAGCCGACTTATCAACCTCGCGAATATATCTTCCCAATTTCTCGCTCCCGCGTTATCAAGCATACGGTACCTTCCGCGCCGCTTTATAAACATCGCCTCTGTCCCGCACCGACACCTGCGCCGAAATGTGCGAAACTCGAAAACAATTCCCGGAAAAATATTCGCCCAGATTAAGCAAAAATTATTATATAATGCTCTAACGACAGGCTTGATAGATCACGATATGATTATACATGAGAGATATAAATGTATATACCTATACTGAGAGAAAAAATATCTTGATACAAAAAAATTTTACTTAACACAAAAAAATTATTTATTCGGTGGATCCTAAAAGCTTATTTATTGTGTTCAAGTCTTAAAATTTCTTGATTGAAATATTTATAATATTTATAATATTTAAAATTTTTAATTAAATGTTTATTTTCTTTTCGTTCTAGAAAATATTTACTGTTGAATTATTTTTATATTCAAGATAATCAGATTTTTTAAATATTAGATAACAATTAAGTTTAATTAAGTTTAATATATATAATATTAGTAGGTTATTTATAAAATATTTATTTAAATGTAAAAAATGTTAAAGTACAAAATAATATACTTAAGGTAATATGTGTACTTACTTAAAACTAAATATTTTTACTTAAATAAAACAAACAAATACTTGTATCAAAAGATATGGTTTTAAGAAAATGTATTTTTTTTATTTGAAAAAATTTTTCTCTTGGTGTATGTATATGTAATACATTATATATGTATAATCATAATATGATTATAATCACAGATGTGATAAGCAAGAGAATGGAATAAAAAATTTCGAAAATATATTCTAATTCTAGCCCACACCATTATAGAGAGAATTTCTTTCGATAGGATTTCTTGTATTGGAAATTAAATTCGCACATGATGTAATCAATACGATATGTGAACTCATGATTATCGAGAAAATTGCTATATATTTATTAATATTTCAAGGTACTATTTAAAGATATTTTTCTACAACATTATTGATGAGACAAATAATCAACAATAATGTTAATGCACTATAAACGACTGCATTTCAATCGTAAAAATAATGTAGGAAGTAAATGCAAGTTAACGTATCGTTGCGGTATCCATAAATAGCAATTCGATCTCTCTAACGACAAATAGATTATAGTGAAATTCTCGAATGCATTTGCCGAATGCAAATTAAATGATAAGATATATCGCCACAAATAAAAAAACTATACTTCTACTAAAAATGCGTTAACAGAAATAAAACAACAATCTGTAATATTAAAACATCCGAAATTAATGCCGTCATAATGCTATCATTGCTGCTATCATTCGAAATTTATACAATAATGGTTTTTAGAGATTTTGTAAAGCAGATTGCATCTTACTAGAAAATCATTTTGCTTGTAGCGTGATAATATAAATAACATTAATAATAATAATAAATCATATATTTTATCATATAATTTATATTTTTGCTTTTTAGAACACTCTTCATTGTACAAAAATATGCAGTGTTCTACAAGCATCGTACAATACTTTAACAGTTATACTGAGGATTAATTAAATTAATTGTTAAAAATTATAAAATCTTAATACGAAAAGATTATAATAATTTTCTAATTAAAAACATTTATGTTCATAAATATACATACATGTGTATTAATTTATCAACTTTTATTGATTTTCGGGATTTTCAATTTAGATAATATTGATTTTCATAATTATGAAAAAACTTCGGATTAATATTCCATTTAAAATTTTATTAAAAAGAAAAGAATAAAATAATTTGTGTAAAAGATAAAACTTGCTATTAGTCACTATTTTATCAACTTGCCGATATTAGATGACTACTATAATGTATGTAATATCCAGAAACAGAAAATAAAACGACAAAATCGTGCTGAAAATCAATATTATCTGAACTGTCGAAACCAATAACACATGACAAATCGATACACGTGTATGTTACATGCCTCAGGACGCAAAATGTATGCGATACCATTGAGCAACTTTGACCTCTCATAACTTAGAAGTAACTATGCATCGATATTTTAGTTTTAAGATATTCGGGCGACAGTTTAACTGTCTTCAGAATACGCCATTGTTATACATACAATTATCACGATATATACTATGTATATTAAATACAAATGAAAAGAACTTGCTTGGTCTTGCTATTTTTTAAAATAAATTTATATAAGACTGTGTATGTTCTGTATGTTTTATCACTTCTTCAATTAACTTTGATAGTGAATTTTGAATCATGAATAATAAAAGAATAAACAAAAGCTCTTAATAATTTAAATAACTTTTAATAAACTAAAATTTACTTTATATCTATATATTTTCCTGACATTTCTTCCACTGAATTATTTTATAAAAAAAATCTATTCTTATCCATTATATATATAT
>NJRP01000054.1:588992-626857 GCA_003063835.1 Aphaenogaster floridana
TATATATATATATATAAACCAGTCGGAAAATAAATTAGCAGTAACCCATGCTTTTTTAGAGAAATAAATAAGATAAATAAATACTTGTTTACAAATTGTTTAAAGTAGAGACATAGGCATGATCTTGAAACAAATATGTTGACCGCGAATAGCGAATCCGCGAATAAAGAAATGTGATCACAAATTGTTGACCGCGAATAAGGAGTGTCGCGACTGTATGTATATATATATATATATATATATATATACATCCTATAAAATTTTTCACGGATCCATTACCCTAAAATTAAAGAAAATGACTCACCAGACCGATGCGCAGCAGCGGAGTTCTAACAGCTATATTAATCTGTAAAGTGCAAATATATCCAAATTATAATAGCGGCCAAAATAATTAATATTTTAAATGACACTGACGCAATTTTTTATTTTTACTATTTGAAACTCTTATAGAGCATATATTTCTTATGTCCACTATTAATTGAAATACTTAAAATATCTAATAAGACAATAGACAAGACTGACAATATATAATACCGTGACATCTCAAAATACTTTGAGATGGGAATACTTTGTCTTTGGGATGCAACATCCTCGAAATTACGACATAACGAATAAATTATTGCCGACTGTTCGCGCGATGGATCTCGATCGAACGGATCTCCATTCGCGGCGTACGCGTTTTAAAAAAACGTCGACGTGCGAGAACCGAATGTGCCACGCGATCAACAGAGTCCGAAATAGAGGATTAATTAGCGTTATATTTACTAATTAGACGACACAGCGACGTCGCGCCGCTCATCACTGAATCGATCAACTCCGTATCGCGTCGTTCCGAAAATTAGCGGCGACAACCTGACCTAACCTTACTTTACCTAACCTAACCAACTTCGCAGCATGACGCGGCGCGACTCAAGTTAATAGTCGAATGAACGAGACATCCGAAAATACACACAAAATCTAAATTCAGAACGCGTGAACTCTGCAAAGTCCATTATTCATCAATTGATATATTATCATTATTCATTGATATTATTTTACTCTAATGTTATTTAACTTTAATTTAATACAGATACGTCATATGTCTTCCCGTCGCGTCGAATCACTTGTCCCGGCAATTCGTACACTATTTCGCGTCGTCAATCTAAGAGACGCTAGGCAGATTACCTTTTAAGCCGGCGATATATTCCGGGCGCGAGGTGCATTCGAATCCGATCGCTAAAGAAACGACTGTCGCCCCGAATGTCGCGGGGGAAACGATTTGCGATTCCCATTCCCTGTCGCTTCGTTCCCTGCGTCGTCGAATCATTATCGTGAATCGCGCGAGCTGTCCGGCTCGGTCTGAAAAACCACCGTCTGAATACGGCTACGTGGGTCGTGCGTATGTAAATACGACTTGTTTACTAACAGGAAAGAACCGTCCGTCCCTTCGCACCGCGAAGCGTAAGCGTAGCCGCGTCGCGAGTTCTTCGAAATTCGCTGAAAACAGAAGGGACGCCGAATCGTCCGTTATTTTCGAAACGAGGACGCGAAGTATAAATACACGGACGACCGAGTAAGTAAGTCAAGTAATTGAACGGTGATATATCGGTAGTTTACATATTAATGGTATTATTAACGACGTGATTAAGAATGCGTTTACAATTAGCGGGATTTGCGCGCTCAGGTAAATATGCATAAAACTGGTGCCACCTCCAATGACCTTGACCTTGACATATGTTGTCAAGGTCAACCTCCTGAGTGACCTTCAAAAGGTTTTAGTCGGCGGTCATTGTTTGTTAAAAAGTTCTTGAGAAAAAAGTTTGAGAAATATACCCCGAAAAAATATAATCCTATCCAAATCAATTCTGTCGAAATATTGCTCAAATCTTTCACCTTACTATATTGATGAGTCTGTCATATACTAAAATAGCAAATATTGAGAAAATTAGCAAAAACCTTTACGCAAGGTTTGTATTCGGTTGAAATTTTATTGTCATTCAAATTTTAGTTTTGTGATAGGTAGGAGGGCCTCGCCCTCCCACACCCCCCACCGCGGCTTCGCCACTGGACCCTACCGTGGCTTCGTCCCTGGACCCCATATGTCAAGGTCAAGGTCATTGTTTTGTCACCAGTTTTATGCATATTTGGATAAGAAATTTATGACTTATTTTATTTGCCATTTCTTATTTAGGTTAGATTCACTATTTCGTTTATCCCCGCGGTAATGCGCTTCTCTATTGTAATATAATGCATCCGAAATATCTGAAATTAGTTTGAGATATTACGGTGTTATATATTGTCAACGTCTTATTAGATACTTCAAGTATTTCAAATAATGAAAATAAGAAATGCGCGATAAGAATAGAATCAATTAAGTGTTTCAAATAATAAAAATGAAAAATGCGCGAGCATCTATTTGGAATATTTATTATTTTGGACGTTATTGTAATTTTGATATATTTTGCATTTTACAGATTAATGTAGCTGTTTACAACTCCGCTGTTGCGCATCAATTCGGTGAGTCATAAATTATAAGGTAATGGATTTCTGAAGAAGTTTATTAGATATGTATATAATGTGTATATATAAAAATGAAAGATCCGGAAAGAACCGAAGGAGAGAGAGGAGAGAAAGAGAGAAAGAAAGAGGAGAAATTGAAAAGAATATTATAATATATGATTATGATATTTTACAGATCCATTTTTTCTTGAAATGAATATGCAGGTTAGCAAATATTTATTTCTAGAACATGAATTAATGGACAATAACAGATTTTCATAAAAGAGAAATTCAGAAAATAATACATTAAGAAAATTGTTAGATATAAGCAGTTGTTTTGCTCATTTTTATTATCTATATGATTTATTATCAAAGTTAATTGAATAAGTGATAAAACATACATACTTGCGGTACCGGATGTTAATCGCTAACGCTAATCAAACAATAGAAACTTCATTTTCCCTATTTATACGCGGTTTAGTACAGTCTGAAACACACACACACACACACCGCGACGCTTATCTTATTCTGTCGGCGACGAAAAGCAGGGAAAAGGTGGTAAGAGACGGAGCTAAAATTCTTACGCACGCATCGTCAAAAGAAGCAGCATCAGTTTGCCAGAACGGCTAAACGGCAACGTTTCGTGATAGTGGCTGGTTGATAGCAATAAAGCGTTATCTGACTTCCACTCCGAGTCACTTAACGTCTGCGGGAACATTTAAAGTTCTTAGAAGCGCAAACCATCCGCGCTATAAAATACTACCTCACCACCTTCGCAGCTACTTATTATAACGACATTATTCTCGCTCCCCCTCATTAGCTATCCTATCAACGACACTTTCTACCACCCTTTCCCCGTTTTAAGTTCGCTCGCAGCCGACGATGCCGCCGGGATAAGTAGGAGACGTACTTTTTTCCGTCTTTTCCCCGCTCGTCTCTCTTTCTCTCTCTCACCTGTTCTACTCTTCGACGCGCCTTTGACGATCGTGACTGAATTAATTTCGGTTCGGTGCGCGTAGTCGATCGTAATCCATTTATCTCGAGGACGAGTTGTTACACCATAACTTCCTATCCTTAGCGATATCAGGAAACAGAACATTATTATTCGCATAGATATCAGATTCCCGTCTTTGCGTAAAGCATCCGAGTGGTAGAAATGCCGTAGAGTATGCGATTAAATGAATAAGATTATTGACGCTCGTCGCATAAAAATCGATTCGTATATCCTGTTTACGTATCCGAGAAGCGCAGGATGTCTGATTATCTTCGTAGAAAAGAATTACATTACAATACCTAGTTTACATAAACACCTCGTACGTAGAAAACCAAGAAAAAATACATGTGGAAATGTATTTGTTGTTCGATAAAATAGGAGTAACGATATTAGTGTGAATATTGCAGTATTAATCGTATCGCCAGTAGATCGTTCTAATTAATCGTCGCCCCATTTAGTTTAAATAAACTTTTGTCTATCCGTCCTCTAAAATCCGCGACGCGTTAACACGTACCGCGGCGATTAATTCAATATGTCGTTTTGTGCATATGTCCATACGTGTTGTATGACGGATCAAAACTACACATATCTAACCATATAACATTATTCTCTCTCTACATGTAAACTAAAATCAGCGTTTGTTAGTGCATTTGACGCAATGGTCATTCGAAATTTTCCTGACTGGCTTAATCCAATGATACGGCGAGAATTTAATAGCGAAATACATCGCTCATGCGGTACACTGTAAAAAAAGGATGTAATATTACTTCACTATTTATGATGGAAACTTACAAAATCACGTATTTTCACAATAATAATTGTTGTAAAAATACATGAGTTTGTTACGTTTCCGTTATAAATAATGATACTTTTACACTTTTTTACATATAATTTTTACACTAATTGTCCTCTGTGTAATTTTACATACTTTTTTTACAGTGTATGCAAAACACTCTAAATCCATTATTTACTGCCGTCTATTTGTACGATAGTTCACTCGAAAAATATTGTTTTTCTAAAACTTCTCCAGGCTTTATAAAATTACGCGAAGTTACTGAATGATCTAGTTCCTGTAGTCGAGAGGCAGCAAGACGTGTAGGTACTAAACAAAAAGTTGGTATCCATTTTTTATACAAGTCAGTAAATTGCCTCACCGAACTTTAACTACGGTTCTAGTTAAGATGAAAACTTTGAATCGAAAGGGAGGAGCTTCTGACGAAGTGATCGCCCATTTCTTGCGGATCAAACTCATTCACCATATTTCGTTGATGCATATTCACGAATCAATGTATAAAACTTACTTAGAATATAACGGAAAGTTTTTTGCGAATGTTCTCTTCTCTCGAATGCAACGTGACATCAGCATTTAATCTCGTTGAAAGAAAAATTAATAAGTTACCTAAAAATGACGCGCGCTATTTAAGCTAATTACGTAAATATTTATATCTTTTTTTTATGTTGCTCATGTACGCTGCGGGATTCAATAAACTTTCTCGTTTACCTCGCCTCCCTGGCCAAAGAGGGCTTTTCCAGCTGCATGCAGCCACTCTCGTTCTTCCAACTGAAAGTCCTAAATCCTGCGCGACGCAGAATTTCATCGATATTCTCTAATAAATTCGAATGGGCCGCTCGAGAACCCCAGTCCTAGTTGTAAATATTCAAAGTTTTTATTCCAATCAGTTTTTCTCCCCACCGTTCGCGAGTCTCTGCCTCTAACACCCATTTCCATTCTAACATCGCCGGCACCACGAGGAGAAGGAACAATCGAAGTTTTACTCGAGATGGATTTCCGGACAAAAAAAGAAACTTCCTCGATGTTCGAGGAGGCTTCGTGCACGGCCTGAAATCGAATCTCGAAATTCTCGATGGGCCGTTGTGGTAAATTTCGGCGGTGCCCCTCTCGAGCAGCCCGTGATTTACGCCCGAAGTAAATCATCTTGCGTTATGCGTGCCTTTCAAACTACAACGAGCCCTTCGCCATTTTAGATGTAAAATCACAACGGGGAGAAATAAGCCGTCGTGTCGCTTGCGAGACCGATTTTCTTAGCGATCATTTTTTTTCCACTCTTCACGCAGTATCTCTCCTCCTCGCCTCGTCTCCTCACGTTCATTAATCTTTCCCGGCTTCTGATATGCTTCGCGCACCGACGTTTCGGTTGAGAAATTACAACTGCATCGTCGTATGTACATAAATGCTATGGAAAAAAAGATTATCAGAAACATGAGAATGTTCTCGATAATCAACAATAATCGCGGTTAAAGAGAACGCTATTTTTCTGAAACAAAAACTCCTGACGAATAACGTAATATTAATATAATTAATAACAGGTTGTTGCAATTGCTTGAAAGTTTGCATGAAGAGTGTCTTTACATTATTTCGCATCAATTTTCCGAGAAAATAAAATATGCTGTTTAAACATTATTATTTAGGAGAAACACTTTTACAACGCAAATTATGACATCCATGCCATTCATAAAAAATACGAACCTCTCTTTTGTGCAATTGTACTGACACGTAAGATGTGCGGCAGTCGCATGTGCTATCAACGGCCTGCGAAGGTAGGGGAAATTAAATTAAATTTAAATTAAGTTCAATTAATTAAGCCGCTTCCCCCGTGGGAACTACGCTTCTGCGCTCACTCGTTGTCCCTGAAATTCACCTCCTGCGAAAGGGCTGCCAGTGAGGATAGTGATCCTTGTTTGGCTCTGAATACGGAACTAATCTCTTTTAAATTAGTATTAAATTCTAAACGGTCCCGAGTCTGTACGCGGTGTTATTAAATTCCGCTGTGGTGCCACGTGTTGCCGCGAAATTTTCTCGCTTCGAGCGAGTCGGTGCGGACCCGATGTTTTACACCGATCATAAATACGGTGGACTCCTCTATTACGTTCCGGTAGCGTTACGATTTCCGCAATATATGATGTAATCTTTCATCTACAAAATTGTCTCGACAAGATTTAAAGACCGCTTCGAAACATCTGCGGATTTTTAATGATATGCCATTAATATACGTTGCACATATTCATAGATCTATTCAACTAACGTTTTTAAAACACATAAGAATCACAAAAACGAATAATTCTGAGAATGATGACATTTTCATGATATTTTGAACATAAAGGTACTGTCTGTAATAAGTACAATCAAATTAGATGAAACATAAAAGAAATTAATTATTTTCCTGCGCAAGCTTGTTTGATACAACGAATAATGCAAGATCGATATACGACTACGCGTCAGTTTCCGGCCATTATTTTCTTAAACCTGCATTCCGCTACAATTTGATTCAGGATTGCATACATCGGATCCGTAACCGATGCTGCAAGTGGCAGGTCGCAAGACACCGGCACCAAAAGAGATATACGATAACGACAGACAATTCGAGCGAGCATTTCGAAACGCCGTAGATACCGTGCCAAAGAGCTGAGACTACCTTAGCCCGTTTCGGTAGATACTACGTGCACATACACATACATACTCAGGTATATATGTACTTCGGTATTTAAGCAACCAATTACGTCGTATACCGAACCATCGTAACGGAGGATCGTAATATGGAAGCGGCGACCGGTGCCGGTGCTACCTTATAAATTTCACAGAATTGGCTGCGCTGCGCCGAAGAGTCACGAGGAACGCATAGCCGGCAATAATGACACCGGGTGCGGTATTAAAATTTTCCAAAAATAAGAGGCTCTACTGTCATACATTACGTGGTGCAAATTTGCCAAATGCACTTTTGCGCGCTAACTACCGATGCGATGGTGCAATCGATATTGCAATATTTGCATTTCTTTCAAAACGGACGATTTAAAGTCTGAGGAATATACACAAAATAGATAAATCAAAGCAATACAATTGGTGCATTATATTATTTAATTAATTCAATTTACATATTGGCATATTTATAAAAAATCTCTTGTGATCTATCTAGTGATAAAAAAATATTCTACATATGAAGATTTTTTTTTCAAGTATTTCAATTTATAATTTTTCATTTTCTCATATATGCTTGGATATTATTCAACGTTCATAATGAGTTTAAAAATGATACGTAGATAATATTAGTTACGAAATATTTCGCAATGAAACAAAATCATTTATAGGCTCAATTATTTATACACAATTTTTTACTTGCGAGATTTCTTGGTTCTTTATCCTGAAGCACGTTTTAATGTGCTTGAAAGTTTCGTTTTACTTTAAAACAAGCGTAATTGTACCCTTTGGAGTTTCTTTCTTGAAATAGTCGCAAACGATGTTCTTCTCTCGCACTAATAGAACGCATCTACGTGCACATTGCGACTCGAAACTTGCAAAATATTCTCTAAAAGTTGTGGCTGTGCACCACGTCGAGGTCACGTTTCTGGCTAGAGGCTGGCCCCACCGAGAGAGACTGAAAAATGAATCTTCTCCACAGTGAGGCGAGATAGGTGCCGAGACGGTCATACATTTCGTACGAAAAGATCTTCCACAGTTCGACTTTTTTTAGTAGGCGGTATTGTATGCCGTAGAGCTGCTGCTTCTCCATATTTCATGCCGATGAATTAGAAGTAGGCGCCAATGCAAACTCGGTAAAATTATTTATTCAATGATGAGACCAAACGACATGGTCATCCGTTATATAATATATATATATATATATATATATATATATATATAAAACTTGTTTTTATATTGTTTTTATATTTGAATTATTGGTTTTATGCTTTTTTGTCTGTATTTTCTACTTCATCGCGTTAATTAAAATAATGTAATGAAAATAGACAAAACGATATAGACGTATAATATCTAATTCGAGCTATTTCGAGTAAATAAGCTCTCTACAGCATCCCAAGATAGTGATGAAATTCTAATTTCAATATATATACAGGGTGTATCTGAAATGATGCACTATACTTTAGGAGCGTATTCTAGAGGTCAAAATAAGACTTTTTTTCCTATAAACATGGGTCCGCAAATGAACCCCCCTCCGAGCTAAAGGCCCCTAAAGTTTAGGGAAAAAATTGAAAATTGGCTGTATTTCAGAAAAAAAGGCAGAAGGTTGAAATTTGGTATAGCCCAGTAAATTATGAAATAAAGTAAGCCACTAAAATGAAAAAATAAAAACGTATATCATGAAAATATTAATGCTCGAAAATATTAATAATCGAATTTTAGCTCGGAGGGGGGTTCATTTGCGGACCCATGTTTATAGGAAAAAAAGTCTTATTTTGACCTCTAGAATACGCTCCTAAAGTATAGTGCATCATTTCAGATACACCCTGTGTATATATATATATATATATATATATAATCCATCCTTCGTACTTTTGATGCGAGTTCTCCCTTTCTTTTGTATGCCAAGTACATCCTAACGCAGCCCTCGATCCTTTATATATCCTGACTACCTAAGTAAATAAATCACTGTACCGCCTTAATATGTTCAGCACCAAGCAGCGATTACTCACGCTAAATGAGTAGACGATGAGCACGCTGATTATTATGTTGAAGGGCAATTCGTAAACATTCGGTAATAGAAAAGGATGATTATATTTGGCTGTTGGCATAATAATAATTTGTGATTTATTATAATCGCAAATAAATATCTCTAAAAGTTAATAAGTTGATTTATATAAGAAAAATAATAAGTGTAAAAAGCGAAACATTTTAATACATCTTTTGTAAAAGAAAATAATATATAGAAAAAATAATTGTACACGGAAAAAAAATGATGTTGTATCAACAGCATTAAGTCTAATTGGAAATAATTTTGTTAATTGAATAACATTATTAATGAAACAAATACGTATGATTTTATTTTATTAAAATTGTTATTGAATTAACAAGATTATTTCCAATTAGACTTAATGCTGTTGATACAACATCTTTTTTTCTGTGTATTAAATATAAAAAATAAAAAGCAATATGTGCTAATAGTATATGTTAAGCATTATATATATACATAAAGCTATTGCCCCTAGCGAAACGATTAGCCTATCGCATATACAGCGAGCCTGTAGAGGGAAAGACGTGCTGTGCAGAAAGGGGTCGTGGCTTGAAGCATGGGATAAATACAGGCGATGTTAATAAAGTCTTATCGGCGTGAGGCCATGCGTGTCGACTTAAAGCCATGGACACACTAATCCGCTATGCTAATGTCAGTTGGCCGGGAAAACAGTCGAGTAAGGTAATGCAGTCTTCCCTGGCATGCGTATCTGCATAGAACGGCGTATATACTTGACTACGTATGGGGTCGGGGACAGTGGGATTGCGGTTAAGATGACTCCGAAAGAGCCACGAAAGAGCGTATTCAAGCTTCTATGACACGAGAAATAATCGCGGATTTAGGTACAACTGTGCTTTCAGAAACAGTAACAAGAATTAAAGTTTTTCCAAGCATCATTTCATCATATGTCATCTCTGCTGTTTTTCGAAATATCTTCTGTTTCTGATGGCAGATCTTCGTGTATCACGAAACAATGGACTATACAGGAATGAGAACGAGAAAAAAAAACGAGCGAAATCAGCGTTACGGATTCGGCATATCATATTTACGACACGGACACGACGTAATCCGGAACATTGTATAATGTGCAGCAAATCGGAAAGGAGAAAAAGATTCGATGGCAGATAGTCTTGCGAATAAAATCCGAGCTGACGTAACGCAGGAGCATTACGTACAGCGTAACGTATCTCATCTCATAGTGACTTGCGTGTATATGTATATGTCTATGTCCGTATTTCATGCATACCTTTTATAAATCTTTTTCTCTTGAGATTTCACGGGTAACTCGGATATTTGATTCTGCTCTCGTGTCCTCCTTTGTTTGACTTTTCGACAATTGCATGTAAGAAATAATAAGATGATACAAAAAATTATTTAGAACATTGGCAATTCATCGTTATTTCTTGAATAAAAATATGGTGGCTAGCAATGGAATTATGCAAAAAATTTCGAAGTCTCGTAATATCTACGTAATGAAATTATATAAAATTATAATGTTATCTTCCACTCCAATATTAATGCCGATTAAATCAGTTATGTAGCGTGTTGAAAAAGTTATAATTAATAAGATTTTAACACATACAAAAAATAAATTAATATAAATACAAATTCTTACTCTTTTATACAATTTATGAATTTTCATATAACTTGAACTATTATTATTTTCATTTAATCCATCTAGATTAGTGATTATTACAAATTATCGAGAATTTGCACGCATTCCTATTTGCCAAACTAACTATAAATTAACCTATATATAAGAGAGAATTATTAATTTATTTATTCATTCACATTTATTCAAATTCAATGCGGACGCATTGAATCTTCTATATCTATGTTTTTGGGCTAATTATTACATTATTATAAAACATTACTTTTAATATTTACTCAATCTTTTTTAAATACGACTTCCTATAATAGTCTAAGAACATGTAGAACATGAAGGTAATTTGAGACATGTAAATATATGCTAATGGTTTTCGCGTTGGTTCGCAAGACGGTAGAAGCGCTTGGAACGTATGGACCACCATAATAGCAAATTGGATCTGAAACAAAGATTATTATGAGTTTTAACGTAACAATAAATAAAAACTTATGTTTGTAACAATCAACTTGCGCGGATCTTTTTATAGGTAATTAAAAGCTTGCAAATGCGAAATATTCATAAATTCATTAGAAATGAATCTAAAAGTAAATCGGCATTTCATTAAAAAATTATTCTGAAGAAAATATAAATAAATAAGTATTTGCCATGCGAGCCATGTAAAAATAATAAGGACAGTATTTATACAGTACACGCTTGACAGGCTCGATATACTGCATGCAAAAAAATACGCGCCATTTTGCCCTTCCTCGTCCAACCTCTGACTGGAATTCTAGAGCGCAAAAGCTCCGCGCGAAATTAAACAACCACGTAACCCGATAAATCGTTCCGTCGATATCGCTGGAAATAAAAATTCTCTGGTAACGGATTATTTAATTAAAAACGGTACTGCGAGCCTTCGTCCACCCGTCTCCCTGCCCCTCGTTGTTACGCTCAAATGCAAACCGAATTGAGATTCGACGAGAACACATGTGATTCTGCAAGCAGCGCTTACGGAGCTTTTCAATCCCTCGTGAAAAGCCAGTTATCGAGTTATAGGAGCGCTGTAACCACAATGAACTCTACGTATATGAACATATCACGCGAAACGCGCTATTCCATATGCCCGCATGAATCTGGCATAGGCACGCTACGCTTCTCAAAACTATCAAATCGAATATGGAAATCTTATTATCTTGAAACTGCGATGGTTAAAAATTTGTTGAAATATCGTACATCACAATATCGTATAACGAATATAAATTGACGTAAAGTAACTACGTACCAATTGCAAACAAGTCATATATTTCTTCCAAGGAGTTATTATCTTCTGCATTTTTGGTCCCAAACAAGTACAAAGATAATATACGTACATAATTACATGTACTGCGCAATTGGGCAACATTATAAAAGTCCACATGCCACCTGTACGTTAGATAAAATATGAAAATAGATCATTATATAGTTAGAATTAAATCAGTATGTATATATATGTATTTCAATGCTCGATGTCTTTTTCAGTCAAAAGAGAATTCCATAAATTGTTGGTTAAATTTTCTACTAAAACTATCATAAAATTACTGTTGTTTAGTACGTACCAGGAACATATTTACAGGAAATCCACGCCAAAAAGAGAGTCGCTGTGTGATGATATACGTGAAGAAATGAAATTTGATTATATTTTTTCCTGAGAATAAAAATGACAGTATCTGCAAGCTCGGTGATTTTCAGAATTAAAACCCACCATACCCATCGAGCCATCTGTAAATAATAAAACTTCATATATCTAGGATGTTTCTATATTAAAGATTCTTATATTAATCAATTTTTTGTTTCACTTATGTTAAATTACGAAAGTCTTTGTCTAAATAATTTTAATCTAGGCTTCAATGAGCAATAATGTTAAATTAATTAATTATATAATTAATTTTATCAGAGATTTTAATCACATTTACTTACGCTAAGTGACATAGAATCATCTGAAATCACAAAGGGCTCACATCCTGTAGAAAGATGTGTTGTATAGCCAGATGTGAGTATCTAAAAGACAGATAAGATTACACAGCTTATTGTTAGATTTAAAAATATATAAATACAGGAAATAAAACATACATAACGAAAAAATCTTATCGCGCGTATATTAGATTATTTATTTATTTATTATGTATACTCACACCATAGAATATAACAGCGCTTGCAGTTGCAACAGAAATATTATAACATATCATAGTCTTGACGAGCGCGTGAGAATTTCTGTCTTTCATGTAAAGTGGTCCGAGATAAAGCACAAAAGACAAATAAGCGAGTGAAATCAATGCTACACCAAACGGATTTGACATCAAGGGCCAGTCAGAAACTCTAGGATCTACAAATCGAAGAAAAAATTCCAATATTAGACATTAAAATATTCGTAATAATATATTTAAGTTTGTGAAAAAGATTGTAGTGACGCTTGTGTGTGTAGAAAAATAGGAAAACTCATGTAATTGCTAAAAGAAAGGATTATATTATTTAAAATGAAGACTTCTTTTTAATATACTCAATTAAATAACTATTTTTTCCATATTATTACGCTATCAATTCGTATTTATTTATTCTCATAAATGCATATTATGTATATTTTATATATACCATGCATATATGAAAATTATATCTAATATAATCTTTTTCATAAACATAACATTCAACTATTTCTTCACCTGTCTACTTACCCGAAATTTCATTGATGAGATAGTGATAAATATTCACATAACTTTCATATCCTGAAAAATAAAAAGACGAAGTGATCGTATTGTTTACATTAACAATAGAGTAAACAAATCCAAGGAAAATTCGATAATCGATAAACATGTAGAAATAATATAGATAGATACACAAAAGATACATTACATTAGGTATGAAGTTACAGACTTGATATCGCATGTGAGAGAGGGAATAAAGTTATAAGCGAAACTCTCGTAATCATCGAACTTCTGTCACACAGTTGATTGCTAACATCAACTCAACTGTAGTGTCGGGTCAGCATTTTACCGAAATATCTATGTCGGGTAGATTTAATTTTGAACAAAATGGAGAGATATTTCAAATAGAGAAACATGACAATTTATTAGCAAATACAGGTTTAGAGGGCAAAAAATGATTTTTTGCGCTTATTAATTTTAGTATAGATTTAATCCGATCTTCTATATATATGTATAAAAGCTAGCATCGCTTGTATAATCCCCTAAAAATTAATTGCTGTTAACACCTTGAAATAAATCCATCAGCAATTTTATTTAATATCGCGACAGTATATAGCAACAATACAATTTTAATTCCAATTATATGATCAATAATGTTTCTATATATATATTTAATATAAATATTTTATAGCATGAAGTGATATTTTAAATACATTTTTATATTACCGCATTACAATACGTGTAATAATATTATATATAAATACCTTTTTTGTTTATATTAAGGTCTAAAATCATAAAATAATATATGCATAATGATGGAGGATCGAAAAATCACCAAGTTTCCGAAGATTAAAACTTTACTAATAATACGTAAATTAATAGAATAGGATATAGATTCGTTAAAAACCAAGTATTAAAGCATACAATTAAGATACACACCTTTGAAGAAAGATTTGGCAAACTCTTCCCACATTGTGACTTTAATTTATACATATCTATCAATATTTAATAAGAAACCAACACTTGTGTAAGCAATATTGATGTTATAACAACCCCTCGTGTCGGTCTACTGCGTTTTACGTTCATCTGCAGGCCAAGAACCCCTAACGTCGGCTTAGAACGCAGGGTTGTAATTGACGAACAAAATGCCCCGTGAAGAATTCATCGTCACAAATATCGCCAAAATATGCGTTAAATAAGCAAGAATGACATAATAAAATCGTTCGATAAAAATCATGTATCTTTCTATAACGTTAAAAATATATACAATTTTACAAACAATTTTATAAACAATTTATAACTTTCAATGCATTAACTTTTTCGGTATTTTCATTTTACATAAGGATATTTTTACGTGGGCATTACATGCATATCAACCAGAAGTTTATGAATAAATAAGCACAATATTTTAACACATTTTAACGCACTTTTTTAAACGCATGTTTAGTATTTTACGTAATAATTCACATTTTTATAACATCTCCTATATCATACTCGTCAAATAATTACATTAGCATAAACTTTGAGACGATTTAAATATATTAGATTAATTAATATTGAAAAAAATATTTCACGTGCAAAAATTGTTTTTAGTAAAAGCAAGTATACAGCCATGGTAGCAAATTATATTCCAATATATCTGTATGGCTTCTTCTTAGTTATTTAAATGTGGATTAGCCGACTTCATACTTGTCTTGATATTACAATCGGAGTTGAGAAGATAGTCACGAATTGACCTCTTCTTAGTATTAGAAATTTACTGCTCAACCTCCCTTAATCAGATCATCAAACTACTGCGTTTCGCATAATTGAACCGGACAAATTGATTTCCGTGTCCGGAATTCGTTATTTCTTTTTCCTTTCCTATCTCTATAGATATCGAAATGCAAGTATATGTTTTTGCATTTTTGCAAAGAATTTGTTTCTATGATGAAAAAGGGGAATGGTATTGTAACTATGGTAATTAAACTCATGCAGAAGTATATATATACAGAAAATATTAATGTTTATAATATATTACGATGATTTATAATATTAAGAAAACATAAAATATTTATAAAATAATTTCTAAACAATATATAGCTTAAATATTTGTAATGCACTAGAACGGAATCTCTCTCTCGAAATAAATGCCTATGAAAAGTTTACAATAAACTTCACCTAAGTATTTTCTAAAGTCTTGAAATATAGTAAATATTTCTCTTGGCTACCTTTTTAAATTTGAAATATTAAATGGAAAAAGTTATGTTTTTGATGTAATGATTAATAACACAGGCCTGCAAGGTTTTGTTGTTTGAGAATTAGAAGTGGTTTCTTACATAATTTTGTGCGATAAACACGAATCTAGCCGTAAAAATTGCCTATCACGTCAGGTTTTTGAGATAAATGGGGTAAAATGTCCCAAAAATGACGATTTTGGCCATATTCATAAAAATATTATAGAGAAAGCAAATTATTTCCAATATTTTGAACGATGGCCTCATATTCAACCTCAGTATTTGAAAGAATTTTGAAGGTCGCTGATTTTTTTAAATCTGTCAGATTTATAAAATTCAAAATGGCGGATACTCCTATGCTTTCAAAAATTCATAACTTCTAACTGGTATATCTCGACGAAAAAAAATCGTACGTTGGCAAACAAAATTTGATTTTGAAGAGGTAGGCTAGTACTATATGAATAATATTTTTATGAATATGGCCAAAATCGTCATTTTTGGGTCATTTTATCTCCCCCATTTATCTCAAAAACCTGACGTGATAAGCAATTTTTACGGCCAGATTCGTATTCAGCGCATAAAATTACGTAAAAAACCACTTCTAATTCTCAAACAACTTTTAACATCCTTAATTTTGCAGGCCTGTGTAATTAATCATTAGAGTCCATTTCTTTTAATCATGCCCTGCTTTTTTGATTTTGGTGTTATCTAAACATGATGAAAAAACGATAAGAACAAATAACTAAATAATTGTGTGAATATGTAATTTAAGAAGAATATATATAAACATTTTAATACATTATAAGAAAATATAAGTTGAGTTTTTTCGTCGATGCCATCTATTTATTTCAAGAGCAACATCGTTAAAAGTTTACCGATAAAATATTTACTATCAGTCGATATTAAAATGTAATATTCTAGTTAGTTATAGCACAGAATTATTTGTGAACAAATAGTACGTAAAACACACACACAATTAATTTTTATAGAACATTATATATATATATTTTTTTTTTTTATTATTGAAAATATATTATCTACTGATGATAAGATCTTATTGGCAGAAGTTTATAGGGCTTGTACAGAAAATATTTTAATAAACTTTCCTTATTTATCTTCAAAAACATAGATTATTTGAATAATTTATTATATTATTATACATGTATATATAAAACTCCTTTTATCTTATATCAATCATATAATGCAATATTTTTCATTTATACAAAACATAACACATGTAGCATTTCAATCATAAACAAATGGATTTTTCATTATACAAAAAAATTAAAATTTGTATCGACATTTATCTTAATAATTGCAATTGAGATATACATTAACCCTCAGTACCCACACTGGGTTAGCGTAACCCGGCCGATTTTCAAAGTTGCGGCATTTTTTCCAATCCCTTTTTACTTATTGCAAAATATCTTTTGTGTTATGACTTTCTTGACTTTCTCACCCAAATATTCTTTTTTTTCAGTCTTTAAACTATCGATTTAAAAAAAAATGAATTAAAATCGATGCATTACAACCCGAGATACAAGCAAAAGAAAACGCGAGTTAGGAATACCTGAGTATGGGTAGATAGGGATTTTTTTTAAGTGTGGGTACTGAGGGTTAATATCGCAAATGTAAAAAATAATTTATGATTAAAGGAATAGTTCTTAATAAATAGTTCCTATAATATTAGTTGTCAATAGCTCATAGTTTATAGAAATTTTTACCTGAAGTACGATTAACGGAACCTTCAAGAAACTTTGGATCTTTCTTCAAGATCTTGAAGTTAATTAAGTGAATATATTGCGTGAACACAGTCTTTATACCTAATAGGGGTGGATAATATATGCATAAGTGCATACTGGTAAACACTTGAATTATATTATATAAGCCTTTAACTTGTAGATAATATACCTCAGGGATAGCTTGAGTCATAAAGTACAGGGAAAAATTGCTTGGGAAAGCTACTTTTATAGATATTTGCATAAGTGGCTGCATCTAAAATTTGATAAAGGGTACAGAAGAAGCACTTTTGAAACATGTCTTCTTATCTTGGTCAAGGCTACATTAAAAATGCGTTAGACACAAAGTATATCAAATACTATATTGATCAATGATTTTAATCGCTACTATCTTTAACATGGTATATATATATATGTATATATTTATTAAATGATGAAAAAAAATGTGTTTTAAGTGTCAGAATATCTTATGAAGACAGAGCAATATACAAATTAGAATTTTTGAAAATAATATATAGAATTACTTTTTATTTTTTTTATGAGCTTATTTATAAATTTATAAAAATAAATTATACATACAAACTTCCACATATACACACCTAGTATGCATATGCAGGACAATTCTCTTATCTGTTAAAAACAAAATAAAGTTATATTTTAACATTCTTATATTAAGTCATCTTTTGTCACAGCAGTTTTTACTAAACGTTTTCTTCCATCCCTTGTAAATCTCTAATAGCAATAAGGATTAACTTAATATGAGCGTTGGTCCTTGCAATCGCTTTCCGTAAATTCGCAATTTGTTGCTCGAATAACTTGATCCGTACATTTATAACGACTAAAGCTTCGTCCAAGGTGAATTCAATATAATGTCCTAAACCAATGTCCAATAAGATCTTAGAAGCATCTGGAACGTGTGCTTGAATAAAAAAGTTATTTCCGATATCAACTTTGGTCTTGAAACCGGTTTTTTCGACATTTGTATTCTGAAACGTCGTTATCACCGATTTCAGTTGCAGAAACTCGGCGACATCAGCATTCTTAGCATCAAGTTTTTCGGCCAGTTTTGCAAGATCAGCTTTCAGTACGTCGTTCACGAAGGTCTCAAATTCTAAGACCTTCCGTTGAATTTGCGGATCCATGATCAATTAGGCCCCTGCACTATAAAATACGATAAACAAAATTAGGTAAAATAAATAACGACTCGTTTATAGACAGATTTAAGCAATACGCTGAAATATTCGTGTGATATAATGTGCGGTATAGAATTGATAATTTATTTAATACTTCATCTTCCTCATTCCTCATCTTGGAACTCTCCAAGATAACAAATGAGGAAAATAAAATATTTAAAAAATTATATGTAAAATATATTAAGCATTTGAACGTCGAATATATCTCATTAAGAGAACACAACAGGTTATCACAAATTGGTAGATTGAACCGCCAGTAATAACTTAACAATATTATTCAATTATCAACAACAACTGGCCAACTTTATTATAAAATAAATATCATCACGACCCTTGGTTTGGGTCCTTTTCAAGTACACTAATTCAAATGTATAAAATTATCATCTCAACAAGAACATCCCTTATATATGGAAATTTCCCAAAACAAGCATATTGAGGTTGCCTTGTGTGTCATAATATAAGAGGTCGTTGAGATATGTATGTCCAGATAAAAATCGATTTTTATCTTGACAGTGCACATACTTTTAAATTAGTGTTGTGACATACATATATTTCAACGACCTCTTTTATATTTATTATTTTATGACACACAAGACAACCTCAACAACAGGTTATGTCACTTGTAACAATTTTGCACACGTTTCGCACAACATATCGTTTGCACTTAATTTTGTATAATAACAATAATGTTACTCACATGATCGGATTTGGATTAAAAGCCAAAGAAAATTAAATTATAAATCCTTTTTAGTGTAAATACAGTAGCATTTTTATATTTCCTTCCAATCGTATACGGCATTATGCGATATTTTGATCTAGCGGAGCCAGCAACAAGCAACAAGTTCAACAAGAATGAAGCAACAGTCGTTAAGGAAGATCCCGACTAGTCCAGTCTATTGATTTTTTATTTTTTTAAATTGATTTTTCTATACAAAGTATATGCATTTTTATTCTATTTTTAAAAATTTTTAAGCGAGAAAGCACACAATAAAAATTCTTGCAAAATATATCCAAATAGAATTTTATTTTTCAATAAAACAACATTTGTAATCGATATTTGTAATAGATTTATAAAATATACCGAAAACTATCTTTTTGTTTCGGGGAGGAATGAAATCATATTTATTTCTATATATTATTAATTTAACAGTCGTCATTGCTGTAAACGTAACTTATTTCGTTTTTAGTTATGTATAATTCTAGATATATGGTTATTTATTAATTAACGAAACAAAAGGAGAGTTTTATATTTTATAAGTTGGTTCTATCGATTGTAAATGTTGTTTTATTAAAATATATTTCTATTTTAATATATTTTGCAAGAATTTTTATTGTATATTTTCTCGCTTCTGACATCACAATCTGAGATAGTAGTAATGAGTGGAACAAAAGCCTTAAATCAAATTTATTTTTAATTTAATATTTTTAATTAAATACATATTTATTTTTAATTTGTGCTTTAATATAGAAAGCATAAAAGGAGGGTACGACTTTTAAGCGTTTCCGCAACCACTCGTTTTATTTCTACATTTTCTTATGTATTTTTCTTCGTAGAAATCGAAAAAATCATAATAACGCCAGACTTAGAAAAAATTGGTACATTGAAATAAAGTGAATAATTCTTATTTGCATCGTTATGAAATCACTGTCAGTTATTCTTCAATAATTTAAAAATTAATGTAATATTGCATCGCAAAATGTTAATTACATTATATTTTTCACTATAACACTTGTTACAAAAGAATTTAGTAATCTTATGAGAAACATGAAAACTTGACCCTACGATAATACATCAATTATATTGCTTTCCAACTAATCCTCTTTAATCGAATCATTTTGTATTTCTAGATTCAATTTATATCGAATATAATGTAGTGATAATTGAGAGCAAATTAAAAATTGTCTCATTTGAAAAAATGATTAAATGACGAGATGCCCTCCTTCTTTTCATTCGGACTTGGGACCGACAGTGGTGAAGTTATATCTCCTATTTACGTATTTACATATATACATATATTTACATATTTATTCTTACGCACGCATATATACAGATTGTTCTTTTTATTCAATTTCGCTTTCGAAGTCATTATCTCCAGTCGGTATTCCTGCTGGAAAATGATTATTTAAAAATTGAGCAGGAGTTCTAACATTTCCTTCATATTTACCGCAGTTTAATTGCAGACAACTTGCTCTTAATTATCACTATTATATTTAATATAAATTGAAATAATTGCAACAATTGATGTATTATCGTAGTTTCAAGTTTTTATGTTTTTCATAAGATTATTAAATTCTTTTGTAACAAGTGTTATAGTGAAAAATATAATGTAATTAACATTTTGCAATATTACATTAATTTTTAAATTATTGAAGAATAACTGACAGCGATTTCATAACGATGAAAATAAGAATTATTCACTTTATTTCAATATACCAATTTTTCCTTAAGTCTGGCATTATTATAATGATTTTTTTCGGTTTCTACAAAGAAAAATACATAAGAAAATGTAGAAATAAAACAATTCTCGAGTGGTTGCAAAAACGCTTAAAAGTTGTACCCTCCATTATATATTTAATATACAATATGCTAAATTTGTGTATTAAATTATTAATATATGAAAATTAAGAACGTGTATACTTGTTTATATTCAGTATTAACATTAAGTATTCTTAATTTTAATTCTTGATAAGATTATTATTAATAACGCTTTGAGAAAACCAGCAATGTTCGAATCTGCATTAGTTCTCAATTTCGTATAAGAAAGTAGGATAGTTACATGGTTATTTAATGTCCGCTTTGCCGAAGATCATATTCTATATATTTTTTTCCGATAATTTCGGTACGATATTTCGGTAATATATTGTTGGTAGTCTTTTGCATAATTTTACGATGCTGCTCGATTACACAGTACACGCACAGCGTGTACTAACCGTGCGTAGCATCTGAATTGAATTATAATAGCTGGCATTTACGAAAACCACAATGTTATATTACAGAGGGTGTATTCTGTACATACTATATACAGAGTGCTTTTTAAACATATGTCAAAAATTCAAGGGATGATTCCTTGGGTCATTTTATAAAAATTTATACCTCTGATGATTTTTCAAAAATCGCTTCGTTTCGAAAATACAAAGCGATAAAAATTTACAAGAAGTACAATATTTTTATTGCATAAATATTACATGTAATAAAAATACTGTATTTTTTGTAAATTTTTATCGCCCTGTATCTTCAAAACAAAGCGATTTTTGAAAAATCATCAGAGGTATAAATTTTCATAAAATGACCCAAGGAATCACCTCTTGAATTTTTGACATACACAGTAAAAAATAAAATGTTAATTGTAACATTTTTCACATGTCCCAGAAAGTCCACTCTAAATTTTAAGTTAAAATAACTCATTCCTTGTGTGTTGCTTATTGACAAACTAGAAATACTAATTAATTAACACTATACTTTACATTTGTGTTTGTTCTTTTAACTTTAAGTATGATGTAATAATAACATACAAAATAATTCAACAGTTATATTAACACATGATATTAATAATTTTAACTTAAATTGTATGTAATAGAAACATTTGATTTTAGTAAATTTCATTATTTTGTAAGTCAAAATTTACAATTATTTGAAGATTTACTTTGTTTATGTTAAAATGACTTTAAGACATGTTGATTTTTTGAAATAATTGTGTTAAAAGAACTCTAAATAATATTCAATTTTTAAATGACATACATAAAAAGTTAAGTTATTACGTTGGCATAAACATAACATGTGAAAATGTTATGAAAATAATAACATATCTGTTGTATGTTAATTTTACATTGAAATAATATAATCAAATCTTGGTAACACAAGAAAATTTTAACATATGGACGCACGATTTTTACTGTGTATGTTTAAGAAACATTCTGTATATACATATATACATATATTAGCATATTCGGTAACATTTAATATGTTTTTCAATATATATGTATGTATATATATATTTCTTTTCGCGCATAGTTTTAATTTACGCGCGGATTCATAATGTGTATTGTATATCTCATACTTATTTATATGTATTAAGAAAGACATACACTTCAGCACATAATTTTACTGTTACTGCCAACTGATCATGAGTTGGCATATGGAGTAGAACGCCAAAATTCTTAAACGCAATCAAGTTAGCACTTGGAGCGCAAAGGGTTAAATTTGTAGCGATGAAACAATTCATCGTACTTACAATTATTATACGTACACGGTATTTTCGATGTCTAAGCAAAAGGGATAAGTATATAAATAATCACACTGTGTCGCGCGCGACGTTGCTTTTTTATATTCCTTCCTCCACTTGAATCTCGTTTGCAGTAACCAAAGTGCGCACAATACCGTCACGTTTATTAGACAATTAGCAGACGTTTTCAATCACTAAACAAATTAAATTTTATTTTTATATACGGTGACGTAAAGACTACACGTATATAACAGTTATTATAGAACAGCACACAATTTATTTTGTAAAATCAATCGCCGTATAGGGAGATTCCGGCAACAACAGAAAATTCAACACATGAAGAATTATGCGAGGTATGACGATGAGGTGAATGGATTTGGGAAATCGATTGAGAAAAATGAATGTATAATCAGGTTGAGGACAACTACGACATATCTTTAAAATGCCATCTGGTATATATGGTGTATTAATATCGCAAGGTTTCTTAACTAATTTGATGACCATGGCGAGAATGGGAGAACCCAATAGCCGGTTTGAATAATGAAAGTGCCGATACATGCGCAACGGGAGTGTCCTTTTTTGATAAATAAATTGTTATTATACGTCAGTGAAATATGATCGTGAAAAAGACCATTCGTTTATCATGGCGACACGATTTCATTTTTGGTCGACTTTTTCGTTAACATGTCGTTCGCTCGATCGTTTCGTTCTAACAACGACGTACAAAAAAAGGCCAGACAATCTCTCGCGATGCATCTCGCTCACGCTGTTCTGCCATGACTTAGCGAAGTATTTCGAATATTCGTTTTGGGATTGCTTAGGGTACAAAGGTTCTGTCTAACAATAAGTAAAAAGATCCGTGCAAAAACCTTCGATCCATATCTATGCGCAACGGCCGATGAGAGTGAGCCGCCTCAATATTGTGTTTTGTTTCGATATTCCCATACAGCACCGAAAGATTGTCGAAACATTGCATAGACCTTACATTGAAACATTGTAATATTGCATGGAAGTTGCGAAATGTTTCTGCAATGTTATTGCAAGCTTACGGCTGTCAGCTTACGGTTCTAATATTTCTACAATATTGCTGGAACATTTCGGCAAAATATTGATCTCCAAAACATCTCTGCAATATTACATTGTAATTTGCAATGTTGCAATATTTCTGAAATGTTACTGGAAGCTTCGATGCTATATGCGTTATTTTATCGTTCGCTTCCATTTCGCGGCAAGACGATCGTGTAGCGTCGATAACTGGCATTCGACGTCCCAGCACATCCTTGTGACGGCATTTTTTCAACGATTATTGGCGATATTACGACGAATATCGCCATTAATTCTTGACTGGCACGACATGATGTGTATGGGCTCTTATATAACCCCACGTGTATTACTTACATATCTTTAGGCTATCATTTACAGTTTTTATTTTTTATAATAAAATTCTTTACATTTTTAAGACAATTCTTTTTTAATTCGGATTCTATTTGTTAAGAAAGTATTCGTCTTATAAAGGTTATATTATAATTTAACAGATCGACCATCGAAACTTTTAATGCCAATTCTTCAGATACTCATCGCGCGACATGGCATCGCGATTTTGTATGAACACCAATCGTTCTACCCGATACACATTGTCTAACGGGAGATCAGTGCGTCTCGCGGGATGGCGTTACTAACTGCAGAAACTGAAACGCGATAAAGTGTTCACGATGAAATAACGAGGTCTCCATATCTATCCGCGACCCGCGTTACCGCGACAGAGTTTATAAATTTGTGTAGCAGTTCGAACGCGGAAACAAAAATCCGCGGCTAATTAATCAGACCTACCGCTGACCGAGAAGACACTGTTGTTGATGAGCCGATATTGCGTCAGAAAGTGCGTTGCACGCATTCTCTCACGGTCGCGGCATTCAGGGCCGCGTGCAGGATTCACCTTGTACCTAACCGGTATTCAAGAAAACACGGACGTTTTCTTCTCTCGGCGTCATCGGCGACATTAAAGACACGACAACCGCTTATTGCCCACTTATAAGAATTCCGTTTTTCTTCTTATCTTTGCATTTCGCGCAAGCATCGGGTAGCGTAGGTGTATCGCGCCCTTTTACGAGCATTGCGCACCAAGATTGCTTGTCAGGGCTATCTGACAGCATCCGCGATATAACCTGTGATTTGCATCGCAGATAATACCTATTTTAGTTGTGCTTTTAGCGATTTCATAAATGAATGCCTCTCAATCTGCCTTTTAATAAACCATTCCCTTTATATAAAAGGAGATCTACAAAATATGTGGATGTAAATCGCTTTTATGGCGTGTCATAGTTACGGTGATTCCTCCGTCCATTAGGTATCCGATCTAAAAGGTAGTGTATCGATCGATTATAAATTAATAAATTTCCTTAAAGTCATTATTACCGAGTGAACCATATAGAGATGTTAGTTCATAGCGCAATACTTTCTTTTATCTTCAGTACCAAAATTATCATTCATTCCACGTTTAGTGTCATATATTTCGAAGTGCTATACTATATTAGGAAAAAGAGTATCATCTCGAGGTCCATTGCCATCGATATCAGCAAGAGCCAATCGCCCAATATACATACATATATGGTTGGCAATGTATATGACCAGAAACGAAGAGGCATTTTTCTTTAACAAAGAAATGACTAAATTATACTCAACAATATTTCTTGACCGGTTTAATAACGAATCTTGTATAGTGCCGACAATGAGTGCCGCAGGTAAATTTTATGTCTTGCGTGCTTTTTTGCATCGGAGGACTGACGGCCCTACTCCCCCTCTTCTCCTCAAGCGAGAGTAACACCGTGTCCGTAAGGATGTGCAATGGTATGTGTAACTTGCAAATGCACGCGATAAATGTGTATATACACGTGTGACGTGTGTGTTAAGTGGAAACGATGCGGTGCGGTGCGGCGGGCGCGTCGTAACTGAGCTTAAGTTGCGCAGATTCGCGTATAGGCCTATAAAAGTCGTCGCAACGTTTAAACGCGACGTCTCGGGCATAAACTAGGGATAAGCGTATTGCTTATATAGTTCAGAAATACACTACGACCGAGATGTTGTAGCACTTTTATACCCATCCGAAAGACGGCCTCGTTCGCATAGCTTTCCCGCGGCGAGAGAGCCAGATAGTATCTCGTCGCGCCGATTGCGCTGTCCTTCAAAGACGAGGATCGCGACTATCCGGATCGGCGACGCTTAGGATCGGTAAGACCCGCTTTAGAACAGGATCGAGAGGAAGGTAGACTCGGCGATCATGACGAAGCGCAAAGTAGTGTTGACGATGACGGTCCGTCATGCAATCGAATATCTTTTGTCGAACAAGCGAATAATTTGTCGAACGAATTCGATTTTTAAGCCTCGAAATGTACAAGACATACGAGTTTCATAGAAATTGGATGGCTATACTGTAATATATTTGTCATTTAGTCTCATTTTTATTAACGTTGAATTCTTTAGGAAGTAACAAGTATATTTATTTTAAAAAAAAATATTGTTATCTTATACATATCGTTTTCTATTTTATAAATTTTTTAAATAAATAGAAGAACCTTTGGAAATAAAATTATGTCGTATCTGGTTTAGGAATTTAAAGTACTTATAAAGATGTATCAGTCCGTTCTCGAACGTTATAATTATCTTTGCGATTTATATCGTACATCGTCCGCATTGTATCGGCAAGTACATGACTGCAATTATAAAAGTGATTATTCTGTTTAAAAAAAGTCAATAAGACATAATAAAAATAAATTCAAACTTTGCATACTACAATTACACTTTATGCATAGACTGTGCTATTTATATATACATATTATATATTGTACAATTATGTTTAATGTTAACACGAATCTATCATATTTTTCTTTCTATCTGATATATAATATGTATAAAGATTATACACGCACGCAAACATATTTCATTCAAAAATCTAAAATTTGGATCAATAAATAAATTGATTTCATATATTGAAAATTTATACGTAAAAATGAAATATTTACGCAAGAAAAACGAAATAAAAAAGAGGAAATTTATCATATATATTACATAAATACCTATGGAGAGATACCAGGGACACAAACTTTCTAAATAGAGAAGACTAGGATTACTTATAGGACAATCTGTTGTATTGTTATATTTATTTTAAATACACATGTAATGAGCATAAGACAAAAATAGATATCGGGTACTAATTACCTATTCGTAGTTTGGTGGCTATTGTGAGGTAAAATCAAAAGTTTGGCGTTATTGAAACCAGAAAACCACGTTAAAATCCGCTCGGCTTGGCTGCAAAGTAGGTAGTCCGTTATTAGGTAAAACCGGTTTCTTCAGCCCACCCTGCAATCGTACGAACTTCTACTCATTGCATATCTACCATTTGGGATCTGTGATTTTTGACTGATAATTATATCTCTCATAATCTCCACTGATTTTTGCAAATACATCCCTTTTACGATGCAGGGAAATGTGGACTCATCCCATTATTCCATCCGACTTTCTTTAATATAGAGTCCAGGCAGATTAATAGACAGATTCAAGAATGAGCGAAAATACCTTTCCAACTGTTCGTTTCTCACGCCTGCTTCCACTGTCTAAGAATCGTGAATCGGAAACAAGACTCGCTCGATCTACATCTGCAAACGGGATAGCGAGCGGACGAAAGAAGAAAGCATTCTTCATCTCGGAAGATCACGTTTATAATCTCGAGTTCGTGATTCAGAAGATAGCGATCGCCTCGATTCGAGTTTGACCACTCGTCAGACAAAATAAAAAGAAATTTACACAAATTGTATGCATACAAATGAAGTGTGTGACAGATCAAGATTATCGACATATTTTACTGAGAAACTGTAAACGATCGTCAATTATAATGATATCAGTAAATTCCACGACTTTTTACTTCAAGGAGATCGAGGTACCAATACTTTTCCGGATTTTTATGTGCGGCAACAAAGCAAAACATAATTAAGTAAATAGCGAGAAGGAAGTAAGTGCATCGCGTGCAGATAATTCCTGCACGACTCAGTTATAATCATTATCATTTTCGTTTCAGTTAGAATTCTCTAATTATCCGAACACATTTCTTTTTGTTTTTTTATTTAATATGATAAACATCGCTAGAAATAAAAATATATATCTAATTTTTATAAAATTTATATATTAATCACGCAAATCTTGTTTTGCGCTGTTATAATTTAAATGAACTTGGATATATATATATATATAAGCCCGATAATAGCTGATTAAAATTGTGTACACCAATGCCTAGTAATGCTCAAAATTGGGAATTACTAAGTACACAAAGTACACAAAAGTACACTAAAAGTACACAATTTTTGGGCATTACTAGTACATTTTTTATGTAATGCCCACTAATGTCCCAAATCTGTACACCGCAATACCCTCATCGGTTTATTCCTCGAGATAACCTGAAGTAATTCGATCTAATGGCTCAATTTTAAAGTAATTTTTCATGGCGTGCATCATATCACGTATCGCGTCAAATTATATATCAAAGAGTTCCACTCTACTGTTCTCCTAACAATGCATCACGTTTATCTAACAATAGAAGTTACATTAGACATATGATATAAGATATAACCAGATCTATTTTTGGAAGCCGTTTGTTCGTATATATTCAATAAACGAAATTTTTTTAACTCTGCGCTTTCTTTAAATGCTATATCTATCACACTTGTAAGAAAAGAATAATTGGTGTAGTTAACGATGGGTAAGTTGTTTCCGTGGTATTGTTTTATCGGAACGTCCTTTTAAACGTGTTTTTCGGATCTACATATAGAATGAAAAAATACGTACAGACGTAAAGCGATAAAAAGTGACGTGCAATATAAAGCCAAAAGTATCATAAATAACCGGCGATGTGGTAAACTCCTTCTGTACTTGCATATTATATATGGCGGCACACATATTATGTGCATAACAATTGATCACGAAAATAATTAGAAAGTACATGCGGTATTTGGAAAGCCCCGCGAACCTCATTCATATGACTACGTGGTTGTATTATCTATCTTGTCCGTCGTTATTTTGATCCATATGTACGCAGATTGTCAGATCATAAAATAACTAAAAATTGATAATAAAATAACTCTTTAAAAGAGCGAGGCGAACCTCGAGCGAGTCTCTTAAAACAAATCTCTCAATCTTACCGTAATAATAAAAATCATGTTGAAGTATTACTTGTTTAAAAAATTACCAGCTTATTGTAACGAATAGAACGAGTATCATGAGTAAAATAATGAGTGGATTTATTTTGTATATGCGAAAATGTACACCATAGAAGATTTGGCAAGCGAAACCATGAAATGCACTTGTAATTTGATAACTATGTATTCTGTTCTCCGATTTCTTGCGACAGCGTCCTTCTCGCGAAAAGTGTGAGGAAAGAATGTGGGGAAAGAGAGAGGGAGAAAAAAACTTGGAAATAGCAGAAAGGACAGCGAAAATTCTTTATGTCTTGTCATAGGCTCACGTCGGTACGCGTGGGATCGCCCTATGTATAATAAATGGACAAATTGCAGCCACATTGTTACGTAAACGCATACAATTTGCAGCCGCCGCCAATATTGAATTACTCAGCCTTGCAACATCAGTGTGGTTCATCTCACAGCAGGAATCCAGTATCCAGTTGGTGAATGTTCGCACGGACGGTGCGGCCAGTTTTCTTTTCGTTTCTTTTCTTTTCTGCGTACTGCACGAACCATCGCCAGTTGTTACGCCGAGTTTGTGTACGCACGGGCGACTCCGACAAATCAAGGAATTACGCGGCACAACACAAGTCGAGCCGAACTATCTCGTTGATGAATGATTCCCCCTATATGACATTATCTAAATTTTATTGCCGCGAAAGTAATAAATTTTATTACATTTTTAAAATACTGCAAAGAGAGAGAGAGAGAGAGAGAGAGAGAGAGAGAGAGAGAGAGAGAGAGAGAGAGAGAGAGAGAGAGCATGTGAGCGAATGAATAAATTAGTAAATAAATGAAAAGGTTTAGTTTTTAATTCTCATTGCGTTAATTATCAATGATAGATTTCCTGTTTAAAAAAAAACTGGCTTTCCTTCAGTAAATATTTAAAATATTTAATATTCAAGATTTTATGTATTTCAAGACGTATATAAATTGAATCGTTCAAAAAGAATGATTGTCGTTCTTTCTTCCTCCGTACAAGTCAATTCCTACGCTTAAAAATATACAAATATATGAATATAAAAAATTAATAATGAAATTTCTATATTGCACATTTTACGTAAGTGTCGACAAAAGTATATGTATCCGACAGACGGGAGACAAGGATCAAGATAGATCGGAAGAGAGTAGGTAGGGACGGAAAGACAGGAGGAACGAGATAAGTTGGTGACCTTGGTGAAGAGAATGGATACTGGGAGTAATTTTATGGCGAAAAAAACTATTAGGAGTATTACAACGGATAATATCCTGCAGCTGATTTATCTCAGCTATATTAGAATAGATCTCTGTAATGATGAGAAAGGGATAAGCTCACTAATAAAACAAGGATAATAAGAAAATGCGTTATATGCATTGAATGCATCGCATATAATGTTGTTACATGATATAGTATTATTTCTGAGAAGTAGTATTATATCTGAGAAAATTCAAAGTTAAAGAATAAACATTAGACTTACTAAACGCATTAATCAAGACTCGGTGAAGTAGCAGACATGAATAGATCCAATGGACTGTATAGATAAATTATGGTATCTGACTGTATAGATATATACCATTAATACCTTTTAAATTTATAATAATTCCGTAATATTGATTATGATTAAATCAATTAATCCTGCCGCAAAATATTTTGAAACAATGTTGCGTATTCCATATTCGAATGCGTGGATATTTTTTCGTTGATCTTGGATAGTGTTATAAGTAATATTTGCATTATATTTATTTGCAATGGGAAACATATATTCTGTAGATGTTAGATCTATTACAGATTTATAGAGATCCAACATTAAGATACTCTCAAAGTGATGTTTTTATATAAACTTCACGAAAGCCTCTAATATTGTAATCTTGTTCTTTTAAAAGAGAAACTTTAGAAATGTGTATTAGAAAGCGCATCTTCCGAGACAGTTACATTTCTTCGGCGTTCACCATTGATGGTACCATTGATGATAGGCTATGGCCAAACTCTCTGACGCAGTTCCTTTTTTACTCATTATTTCCAATCTTTTACATCAATTTTCAGCACGCACGTAGGATGTGTACCCATCAGAGACCTTTTTTTATGCTTAAAAAGAATGCAAAGATCGTTGCGAAGTGCTCATTTGTTTCGTGAGGAAACGATTGAAAAGATTGCTTGCGTGCATCGGATATTTTACCTCGGCTGAATGCGCCATAATAGCAGGTGTGATCTTCTGGCAGGAAGAAAAAGTTGGCGCGGTTGAATACAGTTCTCAAATTTGTGACTGTTGCACGCACCCAAACCGAAAACAAATCGTTGCACAAAACTTGGTATTACGAGTTACGTTAGTGTCAGTGCGATTCCACACATTGTCCACTTTCGTGCAAGATGATTACGTTGTTCCACATCGTCGATATTCTCGCTGAATAATGTCCGCATTATTACAGCTATTATCGTACAGTATCGTTTTGGCAATTCTTCTAATAATTCAATCACAAAGTAACGATGGAATAGATTTCTGAAATACAATCAGAATATGACTTTATTTCTCACTAATATATTCATATATATATAATAATACATAACTCTGACGAAAACTTTAACAATCTCCTCAATAAAATGAGCGCGATTACGTATCTTAACAAAATCTAATAATTTCGTTGAGGATCACTATTAATCATCACAACGACAAATCCTATCGGCACATTACACGATTGACATCGCGATCACTTTATTCTTTTATATCGTTTTTATATCAATGCGTTCAGCGCAAGTCTTATAGATGCCATTTATTCGTAACGGCTATTATCCGGAAAAGCATCGTTCTCCATTTATAACGATCAATCTTGATACCAAGTTATAACCAGATCGTGTCTTCTTTCCCGTTACAGAGCGGCCGCTCTCGTTCTTTTCATTTTGTAATTACACGGGCGTTTCGCGAAAAAGTTTTGAACGCACGCTAAAAATATTAATGATAGTAGTAAAACATACGATTTTGCAATGCATGGTAGAAAATTGGAATTTAATATCACAGGAACGACTTTAATAAGAACATAATCATAATTACAATTCTCTGTATCACCTTAAATCGGGAGTAGTCGCAGTATTAATCGAAGAACGAGGCGGAAATTACGGAACAGTCGGGGCCATAAAAAGTAATGCATAAAAAAATGTCGCAGAAAGATCGAGCATCACTGGAATATTAAAACGGTTTACTATGATTACTGTAATTATAACACGAGGTATCAGAAAAATATCAGCATTTTATCGTATGCGTTCGCTCCTGGAAAGTTGCAGAACGAGTAATGGTGATATCGCTCGCAAAATAAAAGGAATATATATATATATATATATATATATATATATTCACCATTACTCGTTCTGCAACTCTCCAGGAGCGAATGCATATGATAAAATGCTGATATTTTTCTGATTCCTCGTGTTAAATAATTACAGTAATCATAGTATATATATATATATATATATCGAGTAGTCCACGCTAGTGGCCGCCAAGTGGATAAACTCGCCGTATACTCTCGTAAAATGGATTCTGACATGCAATGTAATTCTTGCTAATTGAGTCCTCGATAAGCTTATTATTTATAGAGCCCACTTTCTATTTAAACGAGTTTAAATAAAACCGAATAAACACACGAAAAAAATTAAACTTCTGGAAAATGTGCAGCACTTACCTTAATTCGCCAAGATATAGCTATTCAATGATTTGCAGCGTAATTGCATTTACGCTGTAGCGAGTCGAAGATACGGAGTAATATTTCGCAATGAAACATCAGAAAAGAGAACGCATCTGTAAATTCTGATAATCATAAAAATATAAATGAATGGGAAGGAAATCCAAGGATTAAGCGCATTAGGCGCTACTGTGATTATATATAGTATAATGTACTGTTTTATTTATATGCCATATAACGTAACACTTAATAGACAACAATACGCGTACGCTCCATATTTTGTTTTCTTAGTTTTCTCCATGCAAAGCTGTCCTTCCATTTTCATCACGTAATAATCATACACATAATCTTTTCTTATTTTACGGATCGTTGTTATTACCGCACTTGTTTCCAACAAACAATATCTTTCTACGAATCGTTGGATAAATAACTACAACAGCCAAATTTATTAGTAAATAGGTATTAAATAGATACCCGAGGTCCCCCTTTCCTTAATTCGGATACTGTCACTGGTTACGCGCTTTGTTTAACGAGTCGTTAAACAAAAACCAAATCCACAAAGTTTCACGCTTTTCACTAAATAATGTCGATTACCTAACAATGTTGGTCTGACTCGTTCGATGTGAACCATAAAGAAAGACGCAAAACCTCGATCGATCTCACAATCTGGTGATTTTACTTGTAGATCGATGCTTCATGCGGAGATATAAGTGCCGGTGTATTTTTCAGCTTTTTACATAGTTTAATGAAAATTGCGTGTTCGTACCATTAGGTCTTGAACAGCCTAAACAAAATTCATATGAGAATAACTTTACAGTCGCGTTACAGCGCATGTACAATTCATTTTAAGTAAATGGTTCATCCTAGTGAAGTATCCTAATGTGGTAATGTGGTAGTTGTCGATTACTAAAGAATGGTGTCTCTCTATTACGATTTTCCCAACAAAAGAAAATCTTATCAAGTGTAGAATAACGCTTAGAAGGGTCTTCTCGATCAGAGAACGAGCACTCCGCATTTCACAATAGAGCTCTTTTTCACAACCGAAAGAATTTACGACCCTTCTTGTGCTAGAAAATACTTTATTATAATATACACGTCAAATATCAAACAAACTATTCCTTTATTGATCATTCCAACTGTGTGAAACGAATGACTCTTAGGGAAAAGAAAGAACAGTAATTAATAACTACTTTTAGAGAGCTGGCTTCACGGAAAATTATTCGCGATTAAGTCCCTCAATAAGTACTTATAATTTAAAAAAAGATATATATATATCACGAACGATAGGTATGTAAAGGCCGAATTAATCGCTATCGCTGACAACGATAATCTGATACTTTGTCACTCGCTTAGACTCGAACGTACGCATATTTATTCATATGACGCAAGTGTTTCTATCTAAAGTGAAAGGACGTATGTTTCTAACAAAAACGCTTATAAGATAGATTATATTACGATTACATTAAAAGTTATACTTTAAAAAAATATGGCGATAGTATGTAAAAATTGCAAGGTCGAGCGAACCTGCTACGAGCGCCTTAGCACAGCACCTCACGCTCGAAATTGTCGTAATCTCTAAAATCGTGTACCTTAGAAAAGTGCATTAACGGCTGACGAATATAGGGATTATCTCAGCGAGACATGCCGAGATTAATGTTCAAAGAACGAGACGTGCATTAATTACATCGCGGCGAAGTTTGTCAGATGAAAATAGAGTTTTAATTAATAGAATGCCGATCAAAAATTAAGATAAGCCTTCCTTTTCAATCTTGAACACCTCGAATACTTTACAAACAGAAAAAAATATCGCCGAAATAAGATAAGCATCTTATTGTAATTTAATTGGTAGCTTGACGGTCTTATCGTAATTACTCATAAAAAATCCGAATTTTTTTCAATTTCTCCGACAATAGAGACCATCGAATAATCGTGGATGAGTTCTCTTGTTTTTTAGGAGATAAGAGATTTCGACGTATTGTGCATGACGCTTCGTGCATGACAAAACGTGCGTACAAACATATGCACGTATAATTGACAGAGGTGACACATGTGCGTACAGATATACGCAACCCACGATAGACACATGTTTCACACACAAAGATAACGGATGTGAGTACAATGCACGTCGTTTACCATTTACGCCGACGACTATTATGTCGATATTAGGTTGTTACATATGAAATGTTCGATTTTTAACGATTTGTAACTAAACAGGCATAATTTTTTCAAACTAAATTTTATTAATCGAAATAAGTGTCATTGCAATCTATACATTTTTTCCAACACGTTACAAGTTTTTAAATCCCTTTTTAATAGAAATCCAACGTTCTAGAGTCGATGAATTCTTCAAAGGAATTTTTCAAAAAGCGTTTGTGATAGATTCTTAACTAGAGAACATTTTTTCGCGAAGAAAGAGTTCAAGCTGCTTGAAAAACTGATAATCCGTCGACGATAAGTCCACACGGAGAGTGAGACAAATTTTCGTACTTCAAAGCAGTGAGCTTTTGCACTATTACTTATGAAACATACGGGCGAACATTTTATCGTGAAATAGGATAAGTCCTTTCCGATTAATTAATGTGTAGGCTGTTTTTCGCGCAACTTCTGGTGCATGACTTCGAAAACGATATAAACAATTGTATAATTTCACTATTGCAGCCATCTGAAAAAAGAAGCAGAGTTTTTTGTCTTCCTCGCTAAGACACAATTCCTCGTGTCAATTTTGGTATAACCTTTTCTCTCTTAGCGGTTCCAATTTTCCCTTCTTTCATGTTATCCATCTCTCACCTTCTTAATCTTTCACTCCTTAATGATAACTTTACTTCCTCTCTTTCCTTTAAGTTCCTATTCTTTCCTATACTCGATCATTTCCTATCATCCGTACTCGTCATCCGCGATTTGTTCAAATTTATCACCATGGCCGATCTCTATCATGTATTTAAAAAAATTAAACTCACTTCGGCTGGCATTTTCGACTTATGTGGTCACATGCTCTTTTACATTCTTTTGTCCTTCATATCATCAATTTCTGTATATCCGAAAATATGTTTTCTTCTCTTGAGAAGCATTCTATCGTTGTTTTCTTACCGAAAACTCGAAATTCTTCCTCATTATGTTTTCTTTGTCCTATTTCTTTTTCTCCTTTCTTTTCTAAATTTCTTGAGTTTATCTCTTTCCAGCAAATGCCAATATTATCCCTTTTCAGTCTGGCTTTTGTCGTATGTATCTACAACTGCACATGTCTGATACTATCTTTAATGTCTGATAAGTAATTTTGATAGTAGTTTATTATGAGCTCTAATAACCTTGAATTTCTCAAAAGCCTTTGAATTGACCGTAAATCATGAATTATTACTGGCTAAACTTAGTTATTATAGCTTATCTCCTTCAGCACTGCTTTTTACGTTCTTATCTTTTAAATCGTTCTCAACGGGTACTCACTCGTAATCCTCTTCCTATGTTCTCCTCTCCTCGCAGCTTACCCTCTAGTGTTTCTCAAGATTCCATTCTTGGCCTTCTTCTTTTCAAAAGTGTTTATTGGTGATGTTGCGTTTTTATCGCTAGCATCACATTTTATGTGAATATTAACGACGTACTGCTCAAATCTTTTAAACATACTGATGCACTTTCTGTCTTATCCGTCCTCAATAATAACCTTCAGACCATATCTGAGTGATCAACTTCTAATAGCCCTTATTTAAATCCTTTTTTCTTTATGATTGTCGGCTCTCCATCCTTTTTATCCCGTGTTCCAATACTTAGTATCCATCTAAATTTGACTTTTATCGACTTTTATCTATCAAAATTCTTGGTTTACATATTGACCCCTCCTGATCATTTGAGAATTATGTTATTGTCAAGTATAATGCTGCTTATGCTCTTCACATGTTATATCCCCTCCGTCATGTTCTCTCATTCAAAAACTCCTTGTTTCCCAGCTTCATATTTGATTATGTTGACTGTTTATATACTAGTTTTAAACAAGCAGCTTCTCAACAAAATTCAGTGTGTTTAGAACTCATACCTGCGCATTGCTTATAGTGCTAAGAGGACCATACAACTCCGTTTTATTAAGCCTTCGGTTGGCTAAATATCCATCAAAGATTTATTCTTCATCTGTGCTGTCTGATATATAATGTTTTACACTGTAACACTCCATTTTATCTGCGTGAATGTATTCGTTTTAAAACCACGGGTACATAGGCGGCCTGTCAGTCACGTAACTGAGTAGCGCGATTGAGTAGCGAACCTCGATTTTCCATATATTTATATGAGATTATGATTCACGAGCCACAACAGTCACAATAGTAGCATCACTCGATTTTTCAGTCGTTCATCCCGTTCAGTCTCATTAGCTACTAATCGCGGCGACTAAGCGTCCAAATCTTGTGGATAGCGCTATCTTCGAAAAAATACACGAAAATTTGATTCATGCTGAAAAAAGCTGTGAAAAATAAGTTTAGATACAAAAATTAAGGAAATTAAGATTAGATATAAAAGAGCAAATTCTTAGCTTAAAATGATATATAATATATTCATAAATATATCCTCTAAATTTTTTGAATGAAATCTCTCAAATTTTCGAGTGGCGATATTTTCACTGGCTTGGAGTGAATTTTCGTTTAAAATACGATTCACTCCAAGAAATTTAGAGAGTATAAAAATATTTAGTGACAAAAATTTCAGAAAATTGACATTGTAAAATCAGACATTTTATATGTAACAACCTAATATTTCACGATTCTAAGTTTTACGGAAACGCTACGATATTGTTTAAATGTAACGTAACTTTCGAGAATGGCGAATCTGTGCAGAAGAAGAGAATGCTGCTGTTTTATCAAATGTAACAGATCGCGTCGTGTAATTCGATTTGTCTATTCGCTCTGTTTCCTTGTCAGATGTTTTAAGATAATAAAGAGATTGCACTTCAGCGATGTCGAACTGTCTTAAACTAAAATTGCGCGTTACGGTAATAAACGTCAGGATACCGAAAATTATAGGGTATCGGCTGTCGTATATATTGTCTTCGTATGGACGTCTGAAGCGAGTCTCACACATAACACAAGAATCGCACGAAGTGCGTGCATTTCGTGTAATGTCGTGCGATGGTTAATTAAAAGTTAATCATATGGAGCCACCGTTATGGTACCCGTGAGAATTTCTCTTTTCGCGACTCAGACATTCGAAAGTAGAACGGTGTTTTTTATGCAGATGCGAGCCTGTTGGAACATCTGAAGAACTTCCAGTATAATGACTATAATGTATGAGAGAATAAAATAATCATATATGTATACACAAACACACACACACACATATGTGTGTGTGTGTGTGTGTGTGTGTGTGTGTGTGTGTGTGTGTGTGTGTGTGTGTGTGTGTGTGTGTGTGTGTGTGTGTGTGT
>NJRP01000054.1:626957-639493 GCA_003063835.1 Aphaenogaster floridana
TGGGTGTGTGTGTGTGTGGGAGAGGTGTGGGTGGGGGTGAGTGTATATGTATGTAACTGAATTAAATCTAGCTAAATTTCTAATCTTACTAAACTAACTAACAATAAGCAAGAAACAGAAAGTTTCACTAAGAGAAATAACACACCTATATGTTTGAATCGAAAGAAAATTTAGTCATAAAATTTAGACATAAAATATGAATCCTCAAGTGTGATCTTGTGTCTATAAAAGCCCGATTGATATGCAAATTAATTCGCCAGTTACAAATTAAACGAAAAGATTATAAATCTGATGCAGCACAGCGTACATACTCATTACTGAAACGCAAATTCATTTACGGAAACGAGTCATTAAGTATTTTATGGTAATATTCGACCGGGCTATGCATCAAATTGTTGCTCGAAACGTGTTTCGCGCGAAGCAGGTAGGATCGGAGAGGGGCATCTAGAAAAGAAGCAAGTAGAAGAGAATGAGACTGCATATCGAAGGGACAGTGTTTTTCGGTGCTCTTATTTGTAAATTAATTTGCCGCAAGCTGGAGCGACCAGTTTTTGAGCGGCTATTTTACTGCACCGCATCGCACGACTGACACATCCGCTGATTTTGCGATTATGCGCGCAAATGCGCTCGCCTTCGTAGGAAAAGTTTTAATTATCGGAGAATAGCTAGGCTAATAATTTATCGAACATGGCGCGAAAAAGGAATTTTAATATAGATTAATTCACGATATCCCAAAATTATTGCTTTGCTCATCAACAAAATTAATGATTTACTCGCGTTAATTGCTGCGATTATGACATTTACAATATTATGTTACAATATTAGACGTAAAGAGATGTCACGTATCTGTTCTTTGAGCATTGGACAAACACGATTTGCATGAATATAGTTTAGGAGAAAAGATACTTTTACTCCACTTTTGAGAAATAGAGAAGTTTTGCATGAAAGTTTGAAAAATCTATCAAACAAACTTAAGTATTACATGATCGATCGATGACTGAAATCATTGATGTCTTACCATGTTCGATCATGCGTGGTTACACGTCTCGCACCTTCCAGCAACATTTAACAACACATGTAAATCGAGAAAATAGCGTTTGCGATAGTCAATATGTATGTGATATATATGAATAAAGCAGAAAGCGTCAAAATCACTATAGTCCGATTAATTCGACCAGCGCCTCGTCTGCATGCGCGGTCGCCGCCGCCACCCAATGTCCAGTTTTTCACATGCGAAATTGGCTACACGTATTGTTGAAGAGAACCAGCGAATAAAGCTATCGCTTTCACGAGCGGATAGCTTTCTTAGCGATCCGCTTGACGCCTGTCGCGCTTACAATCGTCTCTTCGCAGCGGGAGTTTGCCACTGCTTTTGCATCTTACCATTCGCGCATTATCGCATCGAATTTAAAATGGCCGGAGGACGTGAAGAGAACGCGGGACACGAACTCGCCAAGTAAGGACGGCTCGAGGGGAGTCAGAAGCGGCATATCGCGGCATTCTCGTTCGTCGGGATCCTGCTTGATCGAGCTGTCTCGCGGGAGCTGCTTCGCCATGCGTAACATCAGGCTCCGTCGATTTTGTTTCGTCCGAAACGAAAATCCGCGTATGGCGTTCGTGTACAACCCAACGACCGTCTCTCGCAGAAACGCGAGTGACTGCTTGGAAACGCACGAAGCTACACTCTGCGGATCTTGCCGATCTTGTTGGTTCGCATGACTATCCACGCGATCGTTCGATCTATCGCCGCGGAGGATCGCGATGGCGTCGATCATCGTGAGATAGTGCGTAGAGAAGCGGAAACTTTACCGAAACTTTCGTCTTCCCACGAGAAACAGCGATCACGATCGGGGATTAAAGAGCAAAGGACGGAAAAACGTCTGAGAACATCCCGCAGAATTGACACGACGATTTTTTCGTAACTTTTCCAAGAGACCCTCGATTTTCGATTGGCTGCGACTTATTCTATCCACTGGGTATGTAGCAACATTGACTGCACACCTCGCGAAGCGATGTCCGAAACGAGTTAGCGATAATCGATAGTCAGATCCAATGCTTGTCCCGACAGCCGTTCTATCACTTCGGAGGCGACGCAATTTTCTTTGGATTCGACTTGTTTCCCTCGTCGATTTACTTCACTGATTGTCAGCGATCGATCTGAAAGCAGAAGTAAGGGAACATTCGACAAGTGCGAAATAAAAAGTGGATAGTGACAACTGACAGACAATACGATAATGATGTCGATCATTTCCGGGATCTCGTAAAAAATCATATTTTACATGTTTATTCTAATTTCACCCGTCATAATATACTTTCCATTTTTCTAACTTTAATTAATAAGTCTTTAATAATAAGTCATCGAGAACTGTCGCTGTGTTATTAATAGTAAATAAACGTGATATGCTCGAATAAAAAAATAATATCACACACATGCACATCTTATTCCTTTATTTTTTTCTATAACATTTTTCTCTTATTTTTGTTAATTTGGATCGAAATGTTTGGATCACATTTATTTTCTATTTTTATTCCTATTTCATAGGATTTAGGCATAATATGATTTTGCGAATCAGCCGCAATAACATTTGCCAGATGTTGAGATCTTATCTACAGCACGGGAATGATTATGATAAACAAATTGATCCTGTCTTATGCAATAAGGTTTACGCAACGGGTCACACGTAATTCTGCGACGCAGAGCACTTTCCGAGATTCAAAGAACACGGAGTAGTTCGTATGTAATTTGCTTAAAAATGTAATAAAACTGACACGATACCGTATTCACGCGGATTGTGTATCCATTTGAATACGTAATTCCTTCTATTAAAAATGTCATTATTTTCAGAATAGTAATAATTCCGGTTTAACTATGATCACTTTAATTGTTTTTTTAATTATCGCCTGTGTTGGTTACCTACAAGAGAAAAAAAAATGTATAATTGCTATTTGCCATAGCTGCGATTAAAGTGCCAGCTGTAACAAGAAGATAAAAAATGTATAGACGTATGTATACCACTTGAGATTCGCAATAATACCAGGTAAATCGCGTTGCCGCTGACAACGTTTACCTATCGACGTAAATGCACGTTCGTCAAACGACATGCGATATGTAAAAACGCAGCTTTACATTCAACTATGTTTAAGAGTACGGTGCGCTTATTGGTATCGACGAAAACATTATTTGCATTCTTCGTGGCGATAACAGCAGACTTATTTCACTCTTAAATTAACAAAATTACAGACCATTCTCTTGCGTATAAAAATTATTCATGACGTGATTCATACAACATATACTAACTTATTTTGTTATTGTCATTATATACTAACTTATTTCATTATCGCGTTTAATTTATTATATACAATCATACTCCTGTCAATTTCCTGTAGTTTCGCGACGCAAAGATCTACTAACAATTTATAATGTGAACAGTAGTTGCCATTTTACCCGAGTATCATAAATTTGTTGTTATTTAAGTTTTTATTAAAACGATCCTGAGGAAACCGAGCTCGATCCAATCGTTCAATATAAGCAACGCCGCACTAACACTAACGCAAAAAAATTACCGAATGCCGGAAACCGCCGACTGAGAAACGGAGCCCGGAGAGAAGTTAATGACCGTCATGTCGCTTTATCCGGCGGATATTAAATCTGGTAGCGGGACATTTCTCATTCGGGAAGTTTTCTCAGAGAGACGACTGGCGAAAGGAAATTTACCGCGATGCTTTAAGGATGCGTCGAGTCGTGAATACGAAGGGGAAGGGGGCGGACAAGCGGTACACGTTCTCCGTCATAAAACAAAATCCACTATGAAAAGATGGCAAGAGAGAAAAGAACGGATGAGAAAGAGAAGGGGTCTGAAGAAGCGACAAGGACGCGGAGGAGGAGTATATTATGTTCGCTAAAGCAATGTTACCAACTCGAGAACTGGCGAACTAGCCGACAGTAAAATCCATTTTATGTCTTCCTCGTAAAGCCAGTCAAATGAAACCCGGACTTAGTTTTCATACGTGCACCTACTGGCAGACCCAGTTTCCTGCCCGCCACGACAGCAGGTTGTAACAGACTTTTTCGAAAGTCTAGACGCATTGGTGCATAAATCGGGCATCTCTATCGAATCAATCTTGCTTGGCGAAATCTCGATCGTGACATTTTCAACGACAACCCAGTCGACACAGTAATATAACTAATATGTAACATCTATACATTTCTAAATCACGCTTTATATAACGTGAAGGTAATTTTTACGTTCTCGTTATATAAAAATTTCGCCCTCATTCAAAAGTACAAGTAACGTTATATATATATATATATATGTTAAATATATGACTTCATAATTCATGAGTGTTACATATATGTTACAGTTATCAGTTTATGTAAAAGAAGACAGTAAAATTACACAACTGTAACATAACTGTTATGACATATTCGTTATGTATTTCATGTTATTTTTTAGTTATATAGCAGCAACTGAATGTGTCGACTGAAGCAGTTATGTAGAAGAAGACAGAAAAATTACACAACTGTAACATAACTGTTATGACGTATTCGTTATTTAATTTGTTATTTTCTAGTCACATAGCAGCTACTGAATGTGTCGACTGGGAAGCCACTTCGGTTCCGTTTTACTTTCAAAATCGCTGTGTGAGTACATTATCTGTTTCAAAAATACCTGTTTAAAAGAAAATAAATAAGAATAAATCAAGAAAATGAATAAAATTAAAATCGTGGAAACTAGAAAATCAAGGAGTCAATCGTTTTAATTAAAAACGTGACGCGGTGAAATATTGTTTGATATTTCGATTGAGACTTTCATTTTATCTGACTGATATACGAAGCAATAACTTGTAAACAAAGAGTGATACAAGATAGACACTAAAAAGCTTGACCAAGCAAAACATCGCCCGGCACTAAAATCTGGTCGCCTCGTAAAACATGTTCCGCAGACATACGTCCCGAAAGAGTAGTGACGATAAAGGCCCAGTTCACATCTCAGAGGGTCGACTTTGAAAGAATCTTTCGTTAGACGCCACGAATCTCTTCTCAGAACCGTTTTAATCGGCTCTTTTGTTTATCGATACTGCAACCATGTTTAAAAGATTCATCAATGAAATCGTGACTTGAAGAAGAATGCACGAGAGACGAGTGCGATGCGTGTAAACTGTAAAGGGGGTTTCGGCGGAAATGAGATATTTCGCGGTCTATTACTGCAGAATCACAACCAGAATCGATTCGAGGAATCTACAAAATTTTTAACTATAGAAGTATCAAGTAGTGGATGTCTAAACAACAACAACGAAAGAAAATTATATTTCGAAGACAAAACATATTCAAAACATATTATACAGATAAATGTACAGAAGAGGGTGTGATAAGAAAAACTGAGTTCATTGATATGCGCGCGATGGTTATAGTCACTTATCAATGATGTTACACCTATTTAACTGGTTGACGACGCTCGGAATATTATTTCCACTCGTAAAGCGATCCCTCTAACGATCGACAGTTACTTTGATGCCGTTTCAGGGGCGAGACCGGGCTTTACGTTCGTTCCTGGTCGTGTTGCAATACGCATTCTTTCCGTCTCACTTTAGCTTGTGAATTTGTGCCGGTGCGCGATTCGTCGTCTCGTTTTCATGAGGCTCTAACCGCCCTGACTCTTTTTTTACGAGCGACTGGTTCGTCAAAGTGCCAACCACTTTGTTAAATACACGTATCTGTAACGGTGCGTTACGACGAACGCAGAATCTACTCGTGTTAAGTGGATGTGAGCTTTCAAGGAATATTCGACGATCAATTGCGAATGGCATGAGAGCCAATAGCTGCCTCGAACGATGTAAATTTATCATGTCACGTACAGTCTACATATCCGCGGTATTTGCATTTTTTTTATACAGTTCTTCAGATAGGGCGATCGCTGCGCATTATAAATACGGCATTTTGTACTCATTTTAATTTATCAGCGTGTTTATCAACTTATTATGTATTCTTCTCAGAAAAACTGTAATATCGTGTGTTTTATTATGCATCGTTTCTCGATGAAAAAGAAATATTAATAGGCGGCACACAATTGCACGTACTCTAAGACATTATAAAGTTTTATATATGATAAATTAAAGAAGATTATTCGACGTGTCTGGCAATTTATTGAAGATGTTACATCAAAAACGACGTTTCAGAAATTGAACGTAAATGAATTTATTGAACAACGTAAATGAATTTATTGAACAACAGTAATCAGTAAGCATCGTGAGGTTTTAAATCATGACTTTGATTGGCGTAATCCAAAAATATTACACAATGAGAAACACACTAAGAAGAGAGAAATTGCTGAAATGCTTCTCATCAAAAAGAATAACACAACGATTAACTTACAGAAGGACACTGACAATCTATCTAAGATTTATGACAAAGTAATAAGAATTTTATAAATAAACAATTAGTTACTTATCTCCGACCTCCCTCGTCATAATTGTTTCATATACTGTGTGGTTTGGACGTTTTTCCTGATTCGTGCTCGTTAGAATTCCGTATGGTGTCTTTCAAATTGACAAAAATTTTAATTCTATTTCATATCGACGAACAATACTTGTAAGTTACACATTTTATTATTTTAGTGTTGTTTTTTATTATTTATGTGAATATTATTAATGCGTAATGTAATGTTAGTCCATAGATGTGACTTATTGCGTGCACAATGGTTGAGCTACGGATTGTTTTTTGTTCGTCTCTCTATAAACCTGAGGAGGATCGTAATTCACGATCGAAACGTCGTTTTTGATGTAACATCTACAATAAATTGCCAGACACGTCGAATACATCTTCTTTAATTTATTGTTTAATTGACTGGCGAAGAAACTATCATCTCTTGTTTTTTATATATGAATTATAAATAAAGTTATACATTAAATTTTGTTAAGAAGTATGATGTGAAATATATACAGTTTCTCCATATTATTAATAATAATAATAATAATAATTGTAATAATAATAAAATAATAAAGACAATATATATTAAAAGAAAGGGAAAAGAAGGAAGAAGGGAATCGATGAGTCGGAGGTATCAGTTCACAGTTTGTGTTTACATTCTTTCCAATAGGCCTTTTCCTCTTCATTGACCGTGGAGTGCCTCGTAAAAGTATGATTTATAGCTATACCGCCTCATAATATCTTTAGTTACGTAATCTACGTTACTTGAGTCCCGATGATTTGCATATCCGCGTTGTTCTCATTCAGCGATTTCCGCACTCGGTTAATTCGGCGAGTCTCACAATTAATGGGAACTAACTCAAGCTTATCAATCAGACGGTTTATAAACGATCTGCGGGACGTATGACAAAGATTTTTGCTCTATCGACAGACTTTGAATTCGACAGAAAGGAAATTTGAAAGTTATTTCCTTATGGACGCCACTGATTTATGATTAATTATATTGATTAAACATTGCTAAAATAGTTTTTTATTATATTTTTGTTTATGCAAAGTTAAAAATTGTAAAAATCATAAAATATTTCGTACAAAAGTTTCCAAGCTATACATGGATTCAACGCTAAGCCAGTGTCGAAAAAGACAGGCAAAAGACAAGCTAGATCTTTTGCTAACTGTAATATAAATTGAATTTGCTTATTTTGTTCGAGTACTTTGTTTTTTGTAAAAACGCTAGTTGAACGGCTAGCTGGACAGTTGATTAAGTCTTTTTTTAAATTTCAATTTTGCGGAGAGAAGCAAATCCGCGCACAGTTCGTATGTTCAGGAAGAAAAGCTTTCATCGATAAAGGGTCTCTTCCGGCGGATGATCTAGGCAGATCCCTAGACGAACAGTGACTGCTCGAGAAGTCGTAAACGTGGTCTAAGGAGGAGACACATAACTAAAATGGAAACGGTCGCGGCGGGCTGCGGACGAGGTGGGTGGAGGTTTATCGTCTGCTAGTAAGTGCTTCGCGGATTCTCACACCTCCATCCGCGCGCTACCACCCTTGACGAGGGTTTAGGTGGGCAGGAGGTAGAGAGACCGTAAAATCACTGTGAAAGCTTGAAATAATACCTATTCTACGTTAGCCTCAACTCGTTCCATTCCGAATATTAATAAATAAACTGATTTAAACTGTATAGTTTTCTATTTTCTTTTAATGTTAATTACATCTAGTTCGGCCAGATAAACTATTGTGGGCAGGATAAACTTTAATAACATTAAAACGAAAAGGCCAATAAACGAGCAAAAATTTTTGGATGTTATTTTTAATAAATATATTTACTTAGTTAATAGATAAAATAACGGAACGATTCGTTATTTAAACTTTAATAATTTTATTATTTTTATAATTAAAATTCGTTAGTTAAACTTTAATAATTTCGCATATGTATTTATATGTATTAATTCATCATTCAGAGATAAAAAAGATTTGCATCTTAACGATGTGCGAATTTATTAATTTACTCTGTTATCACGCGATGCATGAAGATCGAATTGCATCGACAGTTTTCAAAACAAAGATGTTCCCATGACTACCAAGAGGATTACATAATTTCGCTAGAGGACAGCTCGTTTATTCGCGAACACACGGACTATCCTGTCTGTTGCGCAAAGAATTTGTTTATCGATTGCAGATCGGTAAGGGGCGCAGCCTTCATTAACAAGACGCGTATCCCGGGTGGACCCTGGTGGCTTCGCTTACCAGAGTTAGGTGGACAAGTACGTCGTATTTCATAGAAGCCTGGTTGTATTTTCGCGCGTATGACTTTAACTGTCGATGCGGACTTCGCTTGTATTTCTTCTCAAGTTTTACTGGCGCTAGGTCGACCGCTCCGAGCCGTAAACGTCAGTTTCCGCTAAAGCCCCGCATGCCGGGTTGCCAGGGTTCCTTCCTCAACCTTCCCTCTTAGCCATCGTCATCTTCTTCTTCTTTTCATTTTCTCCGACTTCTTTCGCCCTTCCTTTGCCTTCGAGCAGCCGAGGTCTTCGGCGAGCACCATGTAAACTTGTCCGATGATTCCTTAGCCGTTGGCATGATCGCTGAAGGACACTCTTGACAAGTAGACAAGTACACCGACGAGAAGGCTTATGAGAGGAGCGTACACGGGAAGGCAACGCCCTCTTCCTTCGTATGCTTCAAGAAATAAAGTTTCTTCGCGGATTACATCGACGCGAATTATGTCAGTTACATTTCATCTTCTGCCTTTCTATGACGCGCTAAAAATTCGATATATTGATCCCGTCTCGGACAGTTCGCTTGTGAACAGCAACGGCATATCGAAATTCGCTACTTTCCTTCCTCGACAAAAAGCAATGTTTCGTAGTAATTCTTAAGAACGTGTAACCGGTTATTAGCCACAGTCGGTGCGGAAGGCATTCTAAAGTTCGTCTTACGAGAGTTCGATGACCACTGTGGTTCTCGAAATACGTGAGAATTCCCGTTTTCGCGAAGGCCCTAGACAGGCGACACGACCGGGCGAAGAGGTTTTAAGGTCGACCGGAAGACGTCGGTACCCGTATCGTCTCGGGGCTTCATTAAGGATGCAATATGGCGGACTTTTTGCCAAGCAAGCGAAGGGAACGGAGTGTGCGCGAGCGTCGGTCGCTTTTAAAAAAGTTATGACGAGGTTTATGGAGGTTTAATTGTAGCCCGCGACTGTGGTTAGAAAGTAGTAAAACTCCTTTTGCCAGCGATGCCGGGTCTGTTACACTATTTAACGCTCCCCGGTTCTTGGTTACGTAGGAGAAGGACGATGAGGAAGAGAAACGGTGTTCGCAGCGGCTCACGCACTTCGGCGCTGCTAATTATTGCTTTGCTTAAGAATTACAGCTCCTAAGAGGATAAAGCCGACAGTCCTCCCATCAAGGTCAGAGATATCTCGCAACGATTTTGCTAATTTGATCGTTGGCTAATCGCTATCGATAATTTCAGTGGTATTGTAGTGTTAAGATATGTTATTAAGGACTGCATGTCAGTGTGTAGTAACAATTACGTTACTTATAATGACTGGCATAGATTCCAGCAGGTGCGATATAGAAGCCACAGTATATAATGGCCTGCAATAAACAAGTATAGCTTCGTTAATTTCGTACAAATATTTTTACTGTTTGGAGAAACTGTAATATTTATGAAAAGATATTTTTCAATATAGGTAATTACATAAATTTACTTATTTATTTATGGGATAATATTTGTATATCAATAACGTATCGATGGAAATTTTGTGGTAGAGAAAAATAACAAACGACGAAGAAAATATTTACTGTAGAAAATTGTGTTGTAAGGATACAATATTCTTTACAACGTTTCATATGCATACGATATGTTTTAGGTACGTAAAAGAAAAGTACATGGTGCACACGTTACGTAGAAAGTTCATGTAACGTTTACTCGTTTACTTATTTTACTTACTTTGCATTATATTGTATTTTATATAATATCAATCTCGGTAAACCATTATATCCGTGAATGAACATTATCACTAACGATTTATTAAAGTGAGCATATTCTTAACCTTCCGAATCGCGAATAGCGCAATATATACGCTCCAAAATTACAGCTCACAGTGGATGCTTATATTCGCGGCGACTTGCCTTGCAGACCATGACATAATGTCGTTTCCTCTTAACGTGTTTTCAACAGATTTTCTGTCGCAACCATAAAAGTTTCGCTCGCGCAGATTTAAATAGTGAGTGGTAGATTTACGCCTTTAGTAACATTTACCGTGTAAAAATTAATACTTCGATCTTGTTACCATCAACAAAAAATTAAAATTGTAAGCTTTCTGCAGGTTTCCGCCAAACCGTTGTAAAAAGAGCGAGAAAAGTTACGAATTTAATAATATCAGAGTTTAATAATATCCGTTACATATAAATTTTACTTATTCATTATACAAAATACCTGAAGGAACAAGGGTATCTGAAAAAATTGTATGAGACATCGTTATGAATATATGATTTGAAGAAAAGTTATGCGAAAATAAAGAGTTAAAAAAGCTAACAACACCGTGATTATGTAAGAGTCTTCAGTAACAAACGACACGATCAGTCTGCCTCAGACTGCCAACTCAGGTCCGGTAAAAAGTAATACTGCGATTTCACCTCGCAATTAACGATTTACCAAAGATAGATTCGCGAATTTTAGTTAAATCATTGACATTTTTGTGAGGTATATGAGATTACTTCAACTTCTCACTCTAACGTCTGTCACATAAACTCTGCTAGTTTACTGCACCCGGAGCAAAATAAGCAGAAGACTGGGGTGCGTCTCACTTTGCGGCTTTGCGGCGATGGGGAATGTAGAAGGGGCTTTAAGGAGAACAAGAAGGCAGCGACGATGATGACGAGGTAGGAGGAGAAGCACCCTAAAAGAAGAAAAAGAAAAAAATATCCACTGAGCTGTAAAGCGAACCGCGTTTACGACCGTCGTTAAGGCCACTCTGAGCGACCTGTCTGATTACATTGATGCTGCTTACTGCAAAAGCGGGACTAATCCTTCCGACGATTCGTCGAACGCTTGCTGCAACTATTAGAAGCGATCACGAATTCTCGCTCTCTCGCACATGCGACATTAAATCGACGATGATCGATTTTTTTGCGCTGTCGAGCTGAGAGAGGTATTAACGTATGTAATTGTTCTAATGAGTCTGCCGCACGCAACGGTTGCCGAGAATACTTCGTCGAATCGATTCATAATACAATATAGAAGAAAACATCATGAAAAATTATACATCATGCATATATCGAAATAGGACATCATATCTGTCGTATCCTATGTAATTTATGTCGCGAAAGATACCAAAAACATACACTACTAAAAAAAAATAGGGAACACTTTTCATACCCTAAAAATTAGGCTATTTTCAAACCGCTGCAACTCGGCGAAAAATCATCGTAGATAAAAGTTTAAAAAAACATTTTAAAGGTTGAACTTTCAACTTTAACGAGTTACCGGTCATTTTTTAAAATTTGATTATCTTCCTTGTTCTCTGCTTTAAAAAAGAATACATTGTTTTTTTCTATTAAATTACGCACCTTTGACACTCTGCAGCTCGATCAAAAAATTTCCCTCCAAAAGTTCGACTCAAGTTCCATAATCTACAACATTTTACCTACAAAACGCTTTTTTAAAAATCCTCCTACGAATTTTTTTTACCGAGTTACACGATTTCGAAGCTAAATCTGCACTTTTTAGAAATGATGTCGATACTCGGCGAAAAATCATTGTAAATAAAAGTTTAAAAACGCATTTTAAAGCTTGAAGTTTCAACTTTAACGAGCTATCGGTCATTTTTAAAAATTTGTTTATCTTCCTTCTTCTGTGCTTTAAACAAGGACACATTGTTTTGTTCCTTAAAATTACGTATGTTTGACACTCCACAGCTCGACAAAAAAATTTCTCTCAAAAAATTTGACTCAAGTTCCATAAACTACAACATTTTACCTACAAAAGCCTTTTTTAAAAATTTTCCTACGATTTTTTTTGACCGAGTTACACAATTTTGAAAAAGAATTTTTAAAAAATGACATTTACTGCCGACATTAGCGTTACCCAATGTGCACCAC